>VZUI01090289.1:0-52063 GCA_013401135.1 Cettia cetti
AAAGGAAAGGAAAGGAAAGGAAAGGAAAGGAAAGGAAAGGAAAGGAAAGGAAAGGAAAGGAAAGGGAAAGGGAAAGGGAAAGGAAAACTTGAGCTGTTAGGCTGAAGTCGGTGCTCAGCCCCGGGCAGTTGGGACCCAACACCTCTGGCTGGCTGGCACAAGATCCCCTCCTGCCTGCAGCTGCCACACACACACTTTTTCTCAGGGATGGTTAAAAATATTGCCCCCCCTGCAAAGCAGTGATCATTCTCCGTAACCTAAACACAAGAGGAAGAGTGTTCATTTTCAGATTGCTCTCTAGCTCTACTCTTTGTACTGCAATAGTTGTGCATCAGCAACACAAACCTTTTTGCAAAAGTGTTAGCAGAGATCCTAGAGTCTTAGAATGGTTTAGGCTGGAAAATATCTGCAAGACCATAGAGCCCCCCATAAAACTATTATCACCCAGTCCACCACTGCCACCAGCCCCCAGTAAAGAACTCTGACTGTCAGCTGGTTTACAAGATTTTGTGCCTTTCCTAAGTGATGAATCAAACTTTGTTCAACTCAAATTTTCCATTAGATAAAATTCTCCTTTGGTGGTGTGCTACAGTCTCATCTGCACTACCCTGTATTTAGCAGAGACATTCCAGTCCATACGAAGCTGAAGACCAATTTTTCTCAGTTTCTACTTCTTAAAAATCTGTTCTGCCTCAGAAAAGCATCACTGCGCAGTAACCTGACTATATTTAAAGCAGGCAAGTTCCTGTTTCACTCTGAAATTACTGTTTTGCTCACACCAAGTTTGGCATGTTTTCCCCTTGCAACCTGCTTTCCTTCCAGCTCCCCAGTTTGTCTGACCTCTCTGCTCAGCCCCATTTTCACTCAGAGGAGACAACACAAGACCATCCAGTGTGATGGTTTTGGCTTCTTTTTCTGCCAAGGTGGGGATTTATATACAGGAGTCATAATTTTGTGTTCAGACTCAATGTTTATTATTTCCTATCTATTTACAGTCTCACAAGCCATGAGCTTTAACTAGCAAGTTAGAGAAATGAGGTAAAATGGAGTGCCTCTCTATCTCTATGAGGCCTTTTCAAGGACAATCTGCCCAATTATGAAATGCCACCTAATTTTTTTTTTTTTACTTTAAACCAATAACTAACAATTTGAAGTCCGCAATGCAGACTTTAGCAACCAATAACAGAAAACCACCCAAACCCATGAAGAAGGACTTAGACAACACCCAAAATCCTCCATATTGCTTCAGATATATTACTATATACTAAAACCCCAAATTCTCAGTTTCCAGAATTCCAGCAATCCAGTGCAGCAACCCACCTCTCTCCCCACTGGCCTGTGATTTATATCTCCTGACCTGTGCCAGCTGCAGAGCACCCAGCACAGCAGAGACCACGTGTGTGGAGGGCAGTGACAGCCACCATCCCTCTTCATGTGCAGGAGCTGCAGACATCTGGGGTGAACACTTACCTGCTAATGTCTGAATGTTTCCAGTTCACACGGGATTTATCTTAGGGGAATCTGAAGGTCTTTATCAGAAGAATAAGACAGGTGTCTCAGTATGTGCTTAGGGACATCAGCCACTGTCCCTCTTCCTCCTGACACCTGTGCATCTGAGCACCCTCACACCCTCTCCCACCACTGATGGAGATTTTGGGAGCCCAAAAAACCAGCACTGTACTTCATCCCACAGAGAGCTTGAAGGTGGTAAAGTTTCCTGGGGTGTTTAACAGGTATGAGAGATAGAAGAGAGGAATAAGGATTTTACCTCTTGTGCTGTGCTCTTCATACAAGAATTTGTACACAGTGGGGGTATGATGATATCTCTATTTGCTATTTGGTTGGTGTGCAAAACCACATGAGAATAGTAAGAAAGTACCAAGGCTTTTCGAGGGACAAGAGAAAAGACTGATTCAATAAGCTTTTCTTTTTCCTTAATACTTTCTTTTATCTTTGCTTGTCTTCTCTTTTTTTCTTTTTATTCATTTTTTCTATTCCAAGTGGGAGACAACAGAAAAAAAATGCAAGGTTTTTGATTCAGGGTAGAAGCAGAATGGAAAAGCAGCCCTACGAAATGTACACCTGGGGCTAATAGCAAATTCCTCATTGAATTAAATCTACAAATCTCTGTGCACTCAGAGCTGCACAACAGGATCCCCCTTGGGATAGTTTCTCTTCAGTTCACTGAGAGAGCCACTCCACGCCCTGAAGCATGTGGAGAGAGCTTATTTACTCACTGTTTTATTTGAATGGCAAAACATAGGCACTCTTCTCATTTACAGTGACAATTAAATTATTTTTATCTGTCTAAACTACACGTGGCAGCAGCTAGCTCCACAGGTTCTCCGGTATCGAAAGCACTGCCTTTTCTAGGTCTGTATTTTGTCATTTTTGTACATACTGACACTGTATCAGTGCCTCTAGGCTGGGCCCGAGTCCGTGTGCTATCACAAATGTTATCACAGCAGGTACTGGGCTGGCTTTCTGCCCCCAGGTGATGCCAAGCACCTAGAGGTGGGGGGCTCAGCCATGGGCAGCCCTGTTCATCCCTCCCTGCTGATGCTGTCCCTGAGTGCTGTCTGCCTGGCCCTGAACTCCAGCTGGGCCAGAGGGAGCTGGACACTCGAGAAGCTGCACTCCTCACCCGGTTGGGGAATTTTGCAGTGGCAGCCCTTCTCCACTTCCTCCCCCTCCACCACACTGCTGCTGACATCCCTCTGCCCTTGTCTGCACTGCAGCAGTGGAGCCCATATTTCTTCCCTGACACTCCCTGGCACCCTTCAGTGACAGGATTTGTGCTCAAAGGAAAGGAGGAAAATGTTCACCAAACCCAGACTGTGGTTTGAAACAAACATTACTGCTCCTCCCCTTCTCCTGAGGCTACTGAGTGCAGACACAGCCCACCTGCCTCTTCTAAGCCAGAGAGGGCAGAGATGTGGTTTAGCCTCAAATACTCAGGGCTGTGTCAACAGAAGGCCCGAGCGCCGTGCGCCGCTCCCCAGGGCCCACACACATCCCCTCAGCAGAGCCCAGAGACCGCAGGGCACACCTGCACAGTCTGCTCCGCACCTCAGGGGCTCCAGGACATTCCTCTCTGGACACACAGCTGTGCCCTGCTTTATTCCACCAACACAAACACACAAAGTGCCCATGTTGGCCAACTGTGCCACATGTGTTTGCTTCCCCACAAGACCAATATCTGCAAGGTTACAGGGCAGGGAACTGCAGGAGCTGCAGCTCCTGCACACCCCACCCCTTCTACTCTGGGAGCACCCAGGACTGGACATTCCTCTGTCCCTCGGGAGGGGAGGTGGGTGTGGAACAGGCTGGTGCTGCACTGGTGCCTGTGCTCCCCATTGCAGCTGGCAGCTGGATGAGCATTCCCAAGCCTCAACAGCGTGGCAGGCTGTTTCAGGGTGGCAGTAACCTGGGTCTGCTTGGATTCCAGGTAATCAGCAGGCAAAGGCAGGCCAAGCACGCTCAATGAATTTCCCTGGTATCCAGAGTTGACTTCTCTATGTAATAGAGGGATTTATTTTCACTTAAAACTGAAAAGCCTTTGCAGACATTTTAAAGACTTAGCATATCAGGCATATCTTTGTCTAATCCGAGCTAAACATTCCTGCTGTCTGCTGACTGCAGTGTGTAACTGAATTCATATCCAATTAATTTGGCCACATTCCTTCTAGAAACATTTTCCAGACCTGCTCTTTTTTACTTCATCTCTGTAAGGTTTACTTAAGACTTCTTTTAGAGTAAGATTTGTTACAAGACTCATGACATTCACAATTTAAAACTACCTTGTGGAGATCCTTTTTTAAGCATTAATAATTCATCCAGAAGAGTAAGCAATCCTCATATGTGCTAACTTGGATAAGAAAGTACTGCAGATGAGACACTTCAAATTAGTACAAGAGAGATTCAATGCATTCATTTTAAAGACACACTCCCTAAAACCCCTGGGCTATGCACTGAAAGCCTGTGCTGAGGCTTCCCAGGGTTTTGGCTGCTGCATTTTAAATAATTCAAAATTCTCTTTGAGTTATTTTGTGGGTTGTGATAGTTTGGGGAGGGGGGAGGTGGATTTTCCAAGTGCCATGTTTTCCTACTTATATTCACAGTACATAACTCTTTCAGTTTCACTGTGTATTTTCCACAGATTACAGAAAATAAAAGCTACAGCTGGGACAGTTTAGGACTGAGAGAGGTTCCTGTGACTACTTGTCTCAATAAAAATCTTCAATTTCAGCTTCAGTGTGCTCCCTTCCCTCCAGAATTCAACCTTCTTGGACCTGAATTCTCTTCTCTACTTGGACTTAACAAGGCATGGAAGGAGCATCCTCACTTCTCCTCATCACCATCATGAACCCCCCTGTCCTTGGCAGAGATATGGACTTCTGGAGCACACCACAGCAGCATCTTCCTGCCTTCACAGGGAAACTACTACCTGCACCTTCAGACAACTGGTGATTTTTTTTTTGCTAAGCAGAGATTGATCCACTTGGGCAATATCAGCTTCTCCTCTAAGGACAATCATTTACAGTACAGTGGGTGAACTATGTTCCAGATATTGCCACCTCTGAGACAGTAGTGACAGCAAAGTCACTACAGCAGATTTTTATTAATTTTCAATATTGTTCCCTAGAAACTAGAGAAAGACGTGTTTGGCCCTTGGAAGTGACTGGCTTTTTTAACAGGAAAAGAGATTTTCCTGTTAAGTTAGACATTAAATACCTCATGTCTCCTGACTCCCACAAATGCCTCCTCACACCCATCATTTCAGGACAGGTTTTTCTTCTCAGCAGAATCCTGTAATTATATGTCACCTTAAAAGTGCCATGCAAGCATCACTGGAAAAGACCTTAGTGAAGGCAACAGGTCATGAATTTTTACAGATACGAGGTGCAGTTTGTGTAATTGCATTACCAGGCCAGTTTGTGGGACAGGCCACTGATGCAGCTTCCTCTTGCTTTCTCAAGGTGTCAGCTCAGCTGGGTGCATGACTGACTTTGCAGCAACAGGCAGCTGAAGACAATCATGCTGACCAGGAACCAGCTCATGTTTCTGTCTGACACAGCTCTTGCTGGCCCACATTCCCTGGGGCATCGTAACACAGACAGGAATAACAAGTATGTTCTTTATTCCAGTGACAAATCTTGACAGCTTAGGTATCATCATCTTGGGCAGCAACCACGTCTCTTCACAGCAGCTTCCTCCCAACTTTCCCACTGGAAACCTCAAACACCTTGATTTTCCATTGAACAACACACAAGCAATCACAGCCAGAGAGGTCCAGGCTCTGCAGAAGACCAGTGATGTGACTCTCATCCTTAAAGGCAATGACATGACATACACTGAACCTGGGTCTTAGTCCCATTTCTACAGTTTGGCCTTGGTGAGCTGTGTTGACATCCCTGCACTTCTGGTGGGGATACAGAACTCCACAGCCCAGACCCTTTGGCTGGGAGCATTTTCAGTGTGGAAAAGGAGCCCTGCATAAGCCCAGATATTTCACAAGGCCTCTGTAGAACCTCTGTCAAGGATCTCTATCTGCATTTATGGCACTTCAGAAACCTAAATGCTGACACATTTCAGTGCTTAACCAGGCTCCAAAAGCTGGACCTAACCCAAACCCACATCCATGCACTGCCCCTGGCATCAGTGGCATGAGCTTGCTGGAGGAGGTGGTTCTCAATGCAAACTGCTTTGAGCACCTCTGCAACACCAGCTCTGCTGCCTTTCTCCCCTCACCCACCTCCACAGCAAGGGTAACTCACAGATTCTGCAGCCAGGCTCAGGCTGTTTGGAGAAACTGGCAAAGCCTCAACATCTGGATTTAAGTCAGAGTCACACTGAAAATTCTGACTTGTAGCAAAGCACTGAGAGCTTTGAGCAGACTTCATTACCTGAATCTGAGCCACAACACACACCTCCATCTCCAGGACAGGCTCACAGCTAGCTTAGAGCTGCTGGACTTACCCTTCACTTATCTCCCTATCAACACTTCATAGAGCCCCTTCCAAAATCTGCATATCTAGCAAGTGCTGAATCTTTCCTCATCCCACATTAATATTAGCATTTGGCATCTCTTTCAAGGCTTGAAAAATCTCATGTTCTTGGACCTTAGTCAAAATAACTTTGAGTTGGGGATCATGCCAAAGGACAAACTGTTCTAACAGCTATCCAATTTAGAGGTGCTAATATTATCATCCTGTGAGCTGACAGCAATAGGTAACCAAGTATTTCACAACCTCAGGAGTTACAGCATGTTGACCTGAGTTACAAATTTACTGCACTCAGCACAGATGTACTTTTCCAATCTCAAGAGTATCTGTCTCAGCTGTGCCCATAACAGGATCCACATTGCACCAGGTGACAGCTGGTGCCCCTAGATGGCCACTGCATCATCAATTTAAGCTACAACCTTTTGGACTGCACCTGCTCTAAGATTGATTTAACCACATGTACAAGCAACATCTGAATAAAATTGAAGACCCTGAAGGAACTAAGGTGCTCTGAACCCAAATTGCTGGCTGGGTTCATCTGGCCACCACCTCACTCTCCTGTGGGAAGGACACATCAGGAATCATTGCAGTTGTCCTGGCTCTTTTATCCTCTAGTGCCATCTTCATTGGGGGTGCTCACTATTTCAAGCAAAATTACCAGCAACTATAAGTCTAGGACAGGGACTCAGAAAATATCTACAGCAACTGTATTAAGCTGAAAGACATCTCACTGTTTTTATTTGTGACATGTATTTTCTTAACTTTTGTAATACTCTCTCTGCCTGTATCAAAACTTTAAGAAAAATAATGAAAAAAATTAGAATTGAAAAAATAAATTATTACCTCAATCTTGAAACTTAGTAATTTATAGAGAAATCCCAGATCAGCTCAATGGTAGCCCTATTGTAACAGTACTGTGGCCAATGCACTTGGAAAATCCAACACTCAAAATACAAAGTCCCTCCTCTTAAAAAAAATCTAACCACCACCACTCCCAGAAAGGAAAGAAACACAACCAAAAACTAAACAACGCAACCAAAACTCAACCAAACAAAAAAAGAGAAACCAACCAAAACCCCCAACCAAATTCCACCCCCTATCAAATACCCTTGAGAAGAAATGTTTTATAAGAGCTGTCAGTAGTGTACCCACACTGCTAAAAAAAACCCCAAAACCTACCTGTGAAGAACAGACATTTATAGTCACATAAGACATGCCCGCCAGACTGGCAGAAACGGTATGTATCACCTCTGATTTTTAAAAAACATTTCTTTAAAATACTTTTGATCCTTAGAGAATTCCTGAAATTGAAATTCTGTCTTTCCATCTTTCAGCCTGGAGCAGGCGCTGCTCCTGTGCTCTTTTCTAACTCCACAGTAAGTAAAGACAGAATGATCTTCAGTCATAATATTGTAGATTTGTGGGTTTAGTCTGTAGGTCCAATACTTTGCTTGCTTGCACAGGGCAAAACCCCTCAGTGCTGACAGACACAAGCCATTCCTTTGCCAGCCTGGAGTGGACTGTTCCTTTCAGCCACAGCCCAGGTGAGAAAGCGAGAGCCTCCAAGGGGAGAGTGCACTGGACAACCTCATCCCACAGGTGCTCCTGGTGTCAGCAGCTTCACATTGCTTCTGGTCTGCATCCCTGGATTCAGGGAAAATAATCTCAAGAAACCAAAATATTTTTTCTGCCAACACATGTGAATAAACCCAGAGCAAGGCATAGTATGTGCATGGGACCAAGGATCTAACGGGAGCTTGTTGGGCCGACTCATCTGCCCTGTATCACCATAAAGTCATTCATGTTTACTCTGTGCTTTAGTAACAGGCTTACCCTGATGGATAGACACAACTTTCCTGGCAGTATGACCTTCCTGTCTCCTGGAGCAGGCACCACAGGGAGGCTCTCCCAGTGCCACTCCCTGCTGAGTTAGGCTGGAGCTGCAATTCCTCTCTGAGATGTGGAAGGCCAACTCTCAACACTTCCCATGCAGGTCTCCACATCCAGCTTCAGCTGCTGTCTGAAGGCCTTTCCTCAACATTTTCCACTCTAACATGCTGACCAGCTAATTCAAAGATTCCTGCTGGACTAGAAAGCTTTTGTTCATTTCTGATAATACCACTGACAATAACACCTGATTGATCTTCTCCAGTAAGAAACACCTCTTATTTGAAAAGCCCCTTTTGCCATCTGTTACCAGATCAGACTCATGCAATATGTGTTTTTGCAGCTTCCAGATGCCTTTACATCACATACATACTGCCCTACCCCCAGCTTCTCCTCCTGCCTCCATGGCTGTGTGGCGCACAAGGCCTCACAGGGAGAGGAGGTTGCTGTTCCTTCCCCAGTTGCATACAAACCCTCACGGATTTGGCACACTAAAACGTTCCCTGCTGGTGAGGCTGCTGAAGACTCCTCCTGATGCAATGGGCAGGTGCTGTGCTCCAGCTGCCCCACACTGAAGCTGCACAGGCTGCTTGCCCTTCTGCAAGGGCTCAGCTACAGGAGGGAACTGTCCCTGAGCAAAGCACGCTGCCCGAGCAGAACACACCTTGGGAGCGAGGCAGGGACACTCCTGAGCTCAGCCCAAAGTTCAAGGTGCATTTTCCTCTCACTGCAAATCCAACTGGTTACATGAGCAACCTCCAATATCTTAAAAATCCAGCAAGATTGCGTGTGTTCCACCCAAGAAAGACTTGCTTCCTCCATTGTTTCCCTCCTGAAATGGTGTTTTCAGGAAGGTGTTAGACAAATGCTGACATCAAAAGGGAGCACAACATGCTCCAAGGGCACCAAAAATTATTGCTGCAAGTATCAGGCAGTAATTGTGGGAGATCCACCTCTCTGTTTGGAGAGAACACCACAGGACTTAACCACCAGCTTTCTGAAATGTATCCTGTGTCACAGTGTAGACTCAGGTGTAGACTTCAGTTAAAACTCAGAAGGCAAAATGTGTTTCCTGTGCCATATATATTTGGACACAGAGTATTAAGGCTTTCTTGCAATCTATCCCTTGTCCCCCACGCAACTTCTTTTAAATGGCCACAAATTCAGGTGTTCTAATTTTACTCTTTTCTTTACAGTGTCAACTCTGCTCCATTTGCCTGCAAAAATGCCATTCATAATGACCATATATTCAGGTGTTCTAATTTTACTCTTTTCTTTACAATGTCAACACTGCTCCATTTGCCTGCAAAAATGCCACTCATAATGACCATATATTCAGGTGTTCTAATTTTACTCTTTTCTTTACAATGTCAACACTGCTCCATTTGCCTGCAAAAATGCCATTCATAAGACACTGTGCAAACAATGCTGTATATTTCAGGATACATAAACGCTAAATACAGGGACTGACTATTCTGAAGGAAAATTTATCTCTGGATGTAATACACTGAAAAGTCCGGATTATGTATTAAGACTGTTAAATTTAAAGATTTAGTCTTCTGGGATTACTTAGTAAGGATATACATGGAAAGAGGCCAATAATTTTTTTTCTTACAGGATTGTGTCAAGCTCTGATGTGATGCACTCTTTTGGCTTCCAGTCATGCCTTTTATCTTTTTTTTTTTTTTTTTTTTTTCAAATATGACTACGAAGCCAGTACACAGAGAGAACAAGAGAATTGTCTGAGGTACATGGTGCCTAACAAGATTTAGCTCACCACCACCCTAGCTCCTGGACTACACGTCCTGGAAATTCACAGTACAATTCAACACCACAGCACAGAATTTATCAGTATTTACAAAGAGGAGAACTTGAGCATATTGTCATTATTTCACAGACTGGTAAGTATTTAGCTTTATTTCACCAGGACAAACCAAAACTCAGAGCCAAGTTCTGCTTTCCTTGAATGCTTAGGCAAGGTGTCTCAGTAAGATGCAAGTCAATTTTTGAGGAGGCATTTTACTCTGAACAACATGGTTGAGTGGGCCAATTTCTACGTATACTGACTTCAAAAAACACACTCTGATGTCAGTGGAAGATCTCTCAAGAACTCTCTCTCTCATTCACTGGTCTTGTCTGTACCTGGAAAAAAAACAGGTGAGGTCCCTTCCCAAACAAGCTATACTCCCTGATCAGACAAAAACAATGGAAATTCTTCTCCCCCAGTACCAAATCCCTTGGACATCCTCTTCCCCTCCAGATCTGCATTTCTTAGGGCTTAGGGTGTACTAGAATACAATAATCCTGTTACTGTCTCCTTACTCTGCAGTCTTCTCAGTTCCTCCTGATGCTCCTGAACTTTGCCTCTTCAACTATCATAACCATTACCATTGCTTCCTACCCATGGTGACTAGAACTTTCAGGTCCCTTCCAGCCCAAACCATTCTGTGATTCCTACACTCAGTTTATTCAAATGCATCCTTGGCAGGTACCTGGAAGATTGACCTGGTCAGTTCTAATCAGCTACTGTACTACAGATACAGTCAATGGAAAGAAAAACTAACTCAAGGCATGCAGTGGGACATGCATCCATGCACCCTCTACTATCTTCCTGTCATGTGATCTTTTCTTTCTGCCTGCCCAGTTTTGATCCAAATCAAGCTGGATGCCCCTGCAAAGTCTTGCAGGCTAGGTAAGACAACAATAACAGGCCTAAGGGGATTTAGCAAACTGAGAGCTCTGTACTGAAGAGGGGAGCTCACATTCCCTTCAGACCACAGAAGCATTCCCATCCCAGGTGAGGTGAAAAAATGAAGGTGAAAGGCCATGCCAGGTGTAACACTGGTAACTCACTTCTCCCAACCTCCCCCTTAACACAAACTCCACGTACCACCCCTTTCCTCTGGCCCACGGCACTCGTGGGGCTCACTCTGGGCATGCAGGTTTCTGTGCCTCCCCTGGCAGAGCCAGCTGTGCTGTGCACAGCCAGAAAGCACAGCTGGCAGAGGCATGAGACAATCAACCCTCAACTCTTGTAACTTCCTTTCCCTCAGCTGCTGGATTCTGCTCTTCTCTGCTCAACCCATCACCCCCTGTCAGCACACTGGATTTTCAAGACTATTTGCCTTCTGGTGGGTTGCAGCAAACTTGAAAAGTTGGGGTGAACTGCAGCTTCCCCTCACCTATATGTAGGTTTCCAACAGAGAGAAAAGCAGGAAAAGTGATGCTGTAATCTTCCTGCACTTAATTCTACACAGAGGAAAAATACAGAGAAAACAATGCAATAATAAAATGTGAACACAAATTCCCAACTGCTGGGCAACTCTGCAGAGCTGGGAGCAGTGGAAGAGTCGAGAGGTGTGTACTTTAATATATCCTGCTCCCATAGTAATGAATGATGATACGTATTTTGCAGAAGGAGTTTAAATGTGACATTACAGCCTACTGCCCACAGAAGCCAGCAGTCAGGCTGTCACCACCACACCACACTCATCTGTCCAAGAGCAGAGCAGGGGATCCAGGCATAGCCTGAGATGAGATACCCAGCCATGCAAACCTCCTCTCTCCCCAGACCAAACTGCATTTCCTCATGCAAAACCCTCCACCAGCACGTGCCTTAACAGGTGCACTGAGCTGGCCCCAAGAACTGCCAGCCTCTGAGTACAGCAGAGATGTGCCTTACATTACAGCAGTGAAAGCAGTTCAAGAAAAAAAGCAAACACAACAGTTTCATGCTGAATTTTTATTTCAATGTTATGCAACTGCATAAGTATAAATAATTGTGTTCAATATATAACAATTATGACATCCATAAGGAGTTTCTCAGAGAAAATAAGACTGCAAACACTTTATTGCACAGACCCTAACAATTTTTTTTTTTAACTTTTTAATTTTTTCTGTAAGCTGAGAAATCTACTGCAGGAAGTCTACAAAAGAACACATCAGATCTATAATCACATTAAGACTGACCAAGAAGAACACAGGCAGGAGGATCTCTAACAGCTCACTTATAAGGTAAACACCAACAAACAGTTACTACATAAACACAAGCTTATGCACTGTTACACTTCCAAAATGCAAAGAACTTATTTGTCAGAAGTGATAATACAAAATATTCATAAAGGTATACTGTAAACAAAAGCTAGATATGTTTTAAAAGAAACAAGAGGATAGCTGAAAAAATGCAGAGACTGTAAACTAGGAAACATCTCCTAGACAGAAATGTTATTTTGAAGTGCATTAGCATTCATTTGTATTAACTGCCAAAGCACAGATGAACTGTAAATGTCGAGACCATTTTATTTTTAAGACTTCTCAAAGATTACTATCCACTGCTTACTAGCTCCTTTCTGAATGCATCAAAGGCAGTAAGAATGTTCTAGTGCCACATGGAAAATCAGAAGTTGTCTGTGGTATTGGACTTTACTTACAGGTTTGCTGTAATCCAACTGAACAAATCAGTATAATGAAGTTTTCAGCAGAGGGAAATGAATTCTGCACACTGTCAGTTGTCACACAAGTCTCCAAGGCAAGATTTCACTGTGCTTTTATGCAAAATTTTCTAGCTTTTGAGACAGAAAGACAAACCATAAGCATTGGTGAAAAAGGTAGGGGCCTAGCACTAGTGTGGTTACAGAAAACAGAAATAAGCAAAACGACCATTCTATTGATCCCCAATTATTAAAACCCATGCGCCTGCAAGGGTATTTCATAGTGCTTCTGTACATGTTTTCAAATTATACCTCTCATCCCTCAAAACAAGCTAAATACTCCACACAAAAATGATCAAAGTCTACATGTTCCACTGTATACAAAATTTAAATAAGGCTTAGCAAAAGTAAAAAGACAGTAACATTCTAGCACCAAATAGCTCCAACAAGTTCCTTTGTTAAAAAATGCTTCTTTTATAATTACAGTATTGAATTATTTTTGCATACAAATAAAAAGATTATGTTATGAAATGTATGGAGCTACTCAATGCATTCCAAAATGAATATGAAACTCAGGATTACTTGCTAAAAACAGCAAGTTAGGTGTACAACATAAGGCCCCAGCTATGTATTAAAACGTGTCAGATAGCCTAAACTTCTTTGAAGATATGATACCGAAGTGTATTTTTCCTTTTTACCTTGTCATAAAATAGAAAACAGCTGTCAGCTGTATGACAGTAATTAAACAGACCTATATGCCACAATATGTATTCTCTAAATGTATTAAGAACAGGGATGAACATACAAGTACTACCAGTCATGTGCTTATACTTGTGCCTCACACTGTAAGGGCCTGAATTTAAAAAAGCTCAAGGAACTCGAGAGGATTGCAGCAAAAACTAAGCACATGGCATGTGCTTCTGAATTTCAGCCTTGTCTGAGGTGAAAGTCACACAATACACTCCCAAGAGACAAGACAAGAACCATCATTTCACCAGAGAACACGACTCTTGCTGGGATGCCCTGATAATTAAGTGGTCTTCCCACAGGTTTAAGGACACCTACTCTAGTCAGACTCTGAGCAGCAGGGAGATGAAGTTATTTCTTGTGTTAGATCTGGTGATGCAGTCAGCCAAGTACAGTACTATCAAAATCAGATTATTAAAAATACATGTAAAAACTCACAATAGGTAACCGTATTATTCTGTACTAGTATTTCTTTAGCCTCTATCTAGGATTTTTAGTAAGTAAAAATGTGGCCTGCTTGTTTTTTTTTTCCCAGTCAGACCAGTGCTTGTGCATGTCCATGCCAGGTCTGAATTTTAGTAATTTGGTTTCATATTAGAGTATGGCAAATACGTGGCAAAGCAACTATCTTAAAAAGGGAAAGAGTAAACAACGCAACCAGCAGCAAAGTATATATGCTACATTCAAACCCCAAACACATTGCTAAGTATTTACAGAAGTATTTTCAACAGCTCTAGGCTGTAAAGGTATTTTTGTACAAATACTACGTGGTAACAGTTTTACCGGTTACAATTGGAAAGGCATTTTGAAAAAAAGTCCTCTCTTTACATATCCCCTTGTATTGTTTCTTCAGTGACATGAAAGCTTTGCTGCACAAAGACACGACACAGTGCTGGTTTAAAGGCAGTACAACATATTGAAATTGTTTCAGCTAGTGTTGAATTCTCACTTGCCAGGTCTTAGAGTTAACAAGGTTTCTTGTGAGCACTGCTCCGTGAAACTTCCTTTCCTCGACGCTGCCGGGCTGAGTCTTTGTCATCTGAAAGTGCGTTTGGGCGGTCAGGTGTGGCTGCTGACCTAGATAAATCTTTACCTACATTCTGTTTTCTTGAAGCAGATTGCTGAGTCTGAACAGCATCTTTTCCCTTTACATCCACAGTGTTAACAAAAAGCGGCTTTTCTTGATTTCCAGGCTTCCCCCCAGGGTTTGAAGCAGGGTGGTGGGCTTCTGCTACAATAGCGGCACTGTGCAAGGCCATCAATGAAACACTCTTAGTCATTTCTGCCTTACTGCTCCCTGTGGAAGAGGTGTTTTTCTTATTTAGTTCCTTGCAAGCTGCAGGAAGCTCTGATGAGCCTGGTTTAACCTTTGCTGAAGATGCATCACTTTTGGCTGAAGACAAAACAGACGCTTCCTGTCTACATTCAGAGAAATTGGATGAACAAGTCAGTGGCTTTCCTGGTGTTGCAGCCACACGACAAGAACTTTGCCCACTGGCAGCTGGCAGATGTTTTATTGCAGTCTGCTTATTTGCATCCTCTGGCTGTTTCTGATTAACCTGTCCCTTCCCTTTTGTATCTTGAGAGATTTTGCTATTTGCGGTCGCTTTTTCTGCTCCTTTCCCTCTGACATCACAGGTTGTGAGACAAAGGGTAGGCTCCACTTTCCCGCTGTCCAGCTGAACGTAAAGTGCGTCAGTGCATGTTTTTCCTTCAGGTCTTTTGTCTGCAGTGATCACCTCGTTACTAGGACTTCTGTCTGCCTCTTTGTTTAGTGAGAGACAGTCTTTCACAGTGGAAAACTTTGGAGCAGTGGTTTGTTTTTCACTGAAACGAAGTTGCTTTTGATTAGCAGATTCCCCCAAGCCTGCTGTGTCTTGCCTCTGCATCTGCTTAGAACTCTCTGGGCCTGCTGGTAGTGGGGCCACAGCAGAACATTTGGGTTTGGTGTCAGGGGCTGTGCTGCTCATTTGGAGGGTGGTGACTGAGCCATGGTCCAAACCCACAGGCCTTTCAGCCTGCACATGTTCACTGTTCATTCTTCTTGAAGAGCCTGACACAGGAGAAGGGTGATCTAGGACACTTCTACTGGCATGTTTTCCATCCTTCCGGGAGCTGGCAGACAATTGAGTAACAATATCTTTTTCTTTTATGGTTGGAGTACATGGCTTTTGTGACAATGTCTGTTTATCCAAGGACTTAGACTTGGAGGAACTTGTATCAGAGGCTGGCCTGGGCTTATTACTGCTGCTTTCCACACAGGGGGCAGCAGGCTTCATGTGTTCTTGAACCCCTACATGAACTTCTACAGTGCTGGGTCTGCTTACTGCCTCTTTTACAGCAGGGGAGCCTGAAGTGTTAAGCTGTTGGCGAGAAACTTGGCTGGACTGCTCTCTCTCACTAGTTTGAAGCCTTGTATCAGTGAGTGATTTCTGATCTTTCTTTCCCGTATCTTTAGCACTGTCCTTCTGCACAGAGGAAACTGGTGCAGACTTCTCAGTTTTATGATCACAATCTCTGGAGGGTTGCACAGGCCCTTTGGATGGAAGAGCGTCACTCTTGGCCTCTGTGATAACTTTCTTAGACTCAGCTTTCTGCTTGCTTGTGTCCCTTTCCAGAAAACTTTTAGAAACACTGCTGTCATCTTTGCCGAGCTGTTTCAGTGATTCTCTGCCATCCTTAGGTTGTGCCTTGGGGCCAGCTGACTGCATTTTTCCTTGCATCTCAACTGGAATGGCAAAATCAGCACAACTTTTTTCATTGCTCTTGGAGCAGGTTGTTATTAGGATGTCTGAGACAGAAACCTTCAGAGATGACTCCCTGATCACTTCCACCTTTGCAGGGATAGGCTCACAACCTCTCTGGGCTACTGCCTGCTTGACAGGCAACTCTTTCTGTACTTGTTTCTCTTTTCCTACAGCTTTTTCAGGAGTGCTTTGGCCAGCAGAAGGTTTGGAATATGTCTGAGTAGTTTTAAAACTCTGACTCTGAGTAACACAAGACTTTGACTCCAGTGAATGGTCCTTTTGTTTTGAAGGGGAAGTATCTTTCTTCTGAACAGCTTCAACAACAGAAATACTGCCTTTAGTGGCTGGACTAGAAACCTTTTTCTCTGTCACTGCTTCTGCAGCCAGAGGGATGAGTGGTGGATTTGGAGAACTCTTGCCTACTTGTAGAACCTGAGGCTCTATGTTGACTTTGCCACATTTTGGGTTGCTTAACAACTGCTCTTTCTGAGAGACCATTTCTGCCTTCCCACCACTCCCTTGTGGCACTGGGGCTTTAGGAGATCCCCCATCACTGCTGGTGCTCTGTCCTTCTGGCAGCACACACAGAGGCAGTTCAGTCTTTGAAGCCTGTGGCCCAGAAAGTAATGCAATGTCTAGGGTGCCTTCTATTGGCTTCAGACAGGAAACTGACCTCCCATCAAGTTTATATTCTGAAGGACTTTTTCTGACAGGAGCTTCAGTAGAAATAAGGGCTGATTTTTCCACGCTTATGTCTGCTCGGCCACTCAAGGTCTTGAGAGGAACAAAAGAAACGGAGTTCATCTGAGTAGCATGTGCACTGCCAATAAATGCTCTACCATCTGTAACTGCAGTGGAGTCCTGCTGTATGTTTACAGGTCTGCCTGTACTAAGCTGAAGGCATTCATGAACATTAGATGTCATCTTGGGTTTTAGCACTGGACAGACACTGTCATCTTTTTCTTCAATAGACATTTTCTTTCTGAGATAATCAATATTTGCAAGTTTACCATCTAATCTTTCAAATTTGACAAATTCTTTTGATGGTACAATTTTATCTGTGTTTTCTCCCTTTCCATTTAGCATCTTGTCAGAGGACTGAGGTAGCACATCTTGCAGGGTACATGAAGGGGAAATTCTTTTGAAGTCATAAGAAATATGACTGAGTTCATTAGGGGGAGGCCCATGACACAACATCTGAGCATCTAAAGCAACACCATCATTTGATCTCAAGTTTGCATTCTTTTGAAGAGTGTCTTTGAGTATGCCACCAGCAGACTGGGTCTCCACAGTAACAATTTTCGTTTCAAACTGGTTTGATCTTTCCAATACCTTCTGGAATGCTTTTTTGTCTCTTTCTTCCAGTCTTAAAGTACTGGGATTTTCTGGTTCACTGCTAGGTTCGTGTATAGCAGCATTTGTTTTTTCAGCAAAATCTTGCTTTTTCATAACTACCTTGACCTTCAGCTTCTCTCTGTCTAGCTCATCAATGGATTCTTGCCTACCCAATTTTCGGGAGATGGGTCGTTTCAAGCAGCCCTGCTCTGCAGGCCTGACTCGTGTGAGTGATGGCACGTCACATACATTCTCCTCCAAGCTCTGAAGAGTTACTTCTCTTTGAGACAATTCTCTATTCACTTCTTCCTGGGTCACTTCCAGACTGTGTTTTCGTGAACATAAGTGTTTTTTATCACTGCCGTAAGAGGGTGCAAGTTTCTCTTCAGACTGGACTCTCTTTAGCAGTGGAGATCTTGGTGGCTCTGCGCTCTTTGGCCTGACAATATGCCTCACAATAGTTGGAGGCGAGTGCATTTTGCTAGGAAAAGACTGAGCAATCTTTGTATTTCCAATTGAATGTCCCAGCAACGGTGATGGAGACCGCTGAGGAGACGTTGGCTGGGGTGTCGGAGAAGGCGTCCGTGCCAGAGGAGAAAGGGGAATGCTGCCAGCTGATTTGCGCCTTCCTGATCTGTATCTTTGCCCACCAAGTTTTGGACCCAAGCCATGAAGTGTGCTGGGTCTTATGTGCCCTGAACCAGCTGGAGAATTGGGAGCACTGGAACTAGGGGAGCTACTCTGGGAAGAGTTAGTACCTACAAAAAGAACAAAAAATCAAACAAACAAACATAAGGTTAGCAAGACTTTTTCAATCTTGTCTAAATGTCCAATGAGAAACAGAACAAAAGCCCTAAGATATCTCCCACAGTGTTCCAAAATCTGGAAGGTTTTAAGTGCAAAAGGTTTTAGGCTGCAAAACCTGCATCATACCAGTTACATTTGCTGTTTCTTCCTTTCTCTCTCTTCCATTATCCCCTTTAAGTTATCTCTTGCTTCTACTTGAATAGAATCACTAATGCTTTCTGACACTTCAAAGCAGTGATCAAAGCTTTACAAATAGTTTACCTTTGCCACGGGATTGTGCAATAGCAGTCAATTCTAGTGCACACTACAATTGTGATAGAAGTAACAGAGGGAAAAAGGGCAGGCTTTTAGGAGTCAGAGACATGCATATTTCAGCACTCGGCTAATCTTTTCAGCAATAAATCTGTATTCATGAGTGCCATCTTAGTTCTACTATGTAGCAAAACCTCAGTTTCACTCTTTTATCTTGTAGCCTCTCTTAGGCAAAATTCCCTCTTTTGCCGCAAACTGGGACTCTTTATTACTCAACTTTCAGCCACTGGACTGAGATTTATAGGCTACAACAAACTTAAGAGACAACTGCTTTTTAGGTGCTTCTGTATCATAAAAACACCTTTTGTTTTTCATCAGGAATCTGCTTCCCTTTTTCAGACAGAAAACAGTTGTTCTATGATTACACTTGTCAGAACTGACTGCTCTTAGGAGAGCATATCAGATCTGTGGGGGCTTACAGAATGTACAGTACCCTTCCAATCCTTCTCCTCTGTGCTCTCCACTGCTCCACACTCACCTGATGGAAAATCAGGAGTTGAACGATAGCTTGGGGTAGGAGATCTAGGAGATAAGCTGTGGGTTGGAGACCCAGGCAAGCTCTCCCCTGAAGACAGTGATCGGTTCAGGCAGGAAAAACTTCTGCTTGTATGAAGAAGAGGCGAGGGCTGCTTTGCCAGCTTTTTAAAGAGAGATCTTCTCCTTGTGTGAGAAAAACACAGCATTAATCCTAAGTTAAGGTGCACAGAAGATTACCACAGGCAGAACTCTTGCAAGCTGACACAATGAGAACAGTAAATCTATCTTTACATGAAAGCACTGCATACACTGTGGACGGTGAAGTTTAGAAAACATCCTGATTTGCTAACAGGTGGGATAGACACTGTAACTAATTTTAGTCACACTAAAATTTACTCACTATATTTCAGAAGAACAATTACCTCCTTATGAGTATAAATCTTTATTTTCTTAATTTAGCAGCCTATCAACCTATCAAAACTAAGAACTATCTATAAAGCACTAGCAACATATTTATAAAATACACATGAATGTATCAAATTAAAAATGCTCATAAGCGTTAGCACTAAAAAGTTTAATTTTAAAAGTGCAAAATGATAGTTAAGCCAAATTAAGATGCAACCTCAATTATTCAATATTTTTAGAGGTCATTTTAACAGATCTAGTTCAGGCAAAACAAGACTAGGAAGGCCACAGAATCTCAGAAAAGAAGGCAGAAATACAGAAGATGAGAGAAAACTGTATTAACATCATATTTTAAATTTGTTGTTGTGTACACACAGAAAGAGATGCCTTCACTGTAAAGGAAAGGGCTACTCACCTCTCTAAACTCTCCTTCTTCTTGGTCTTCTTACTGCGCCTAACCATTCGGCTCCTGTAGCTGTTCCTCCTGGCAGGTCCTGTCTTGATGGAAGTGTTTTCAAAAGGAGTTGTCATTACTGAGACTTTGTTGCCGCTCTGCCAGAAAGAAGAAAGATGCTTTAAGTCTGAGTAATGTGAGTAATACAAGATGACTTTGCCTTAAACTGAATCTACACCGTACATGCAAATGCAACGAGAAGGAACTCTAGAACAAGAGGAGTTTCTGCAGGGAACCCTATGCAGACATTCCCAGGCATAGTTAGTAAATGACGACTGGCAAGTTCTTAAAGTCTTCCGTATTTTCCAACTTCCTCCATTCAAGCTCCAAGACAACAAGTAATTGTAGGAGGACACCAATGATTAACCAAGACTGCAAATTTCAAGACAGAAACTTCTACAGAAACACTTGATTTTCCCAAAAAGAACAGCTGTCACTGCACAGCTGTGTCCATTCACATCTCAGGACACCAACTGGTACAATGATGAAAAAGAGGAGAAAAATGAAATCAGTCCCAAAACACATTTTTATCTTGTTCAAAAGGGTTAACAAGTATAATTAACCTAAGCTTTTTAGCACTGATTGCACAAAGAGAAAACTCAAAAAATAGGTATTTCCTGCTAATTTCATGTTTTAAAAATCTGTACCTCCTGCTCAGCACTGTATACTTCTACAGTGAACTTAATCTCAAAGAAATTGCACTAGCTCAAATTAATTAATTATATGGCCTAACAGATTAAGTTATGGATAAACAATGATCTCGTTTTGAGTTTACTCTTATAAGTAGTGAGCAGGATTGTCATGTTTCTTTTTCTGTATCTGACCTAGAAAATGAGTGCACAGCTGACTGCCTTAAGTCACAGAATCTTCTCTAACATATTTCTTGCAAAATTGGAAAACTTGGAAGTTCCTCCTGATTTCAGAGAAATAAAATGAAGACTCAAGAAAAAGTGTATTTCGCTTCTTTCTTAAGCTTTTTATGTTCTACCATCATCTCACTGCTTTCCTGTGGGTTTTTTTGACTTCTTTTACTACTGAGTACTCACTTTGACAAGCAGAGCGATGCATGCAACACCATAAATTGTTAATAATATAGGAAGCAAATATACAGCTGTCTAAAATAATTTTGACCTACATTAGCTTACATGGAAAAGATTATATGAAAAATGAGGTATGATGAGATACATAGAAAATAAAAGTTTGATGGAAAAACTGTGATTTTCTTATAGGATATAGACTTCAGAAAACTCCACATGAGAAAATGTGACAGATTATTCATGGAAGTCCAGCTGCAGGATGAGAATTTCATTAATCAAAGAAGCTCTGTCAGACATGCCTGGCTATACATGAGACAAAAAACCTTTCGGGCCTTAATAAAAAAGGCAACCTCCCCTGTATAGCAGGCAAAGGAATATTTCATATTCTTTGCTTCTACTTTCCTCACTGATTTCACTTTTAAAGAAGAAAAATGAGAAATACCATCACTGTCAAAAGCATGAACTATCTGATGAGTATGTAGGCATTGGAGAACATGCTTGAAAAGGTCAATTTTTTGAGAAACAGAGACATCTCTTAGTGTCATGGCCCTGAATTTATTTCATCTGTCTCTGCATCCGTGCCAGTCTATGTCAGAGAAACTAAAATCATAACACAATATATGAGAGTCACTGGGCCTTCCCCAGATCTGTGGCAACAGCAGTTTTAGAGTTTGTACTTCTAAGAACAATAAAATCTAGTTACTAATCTCAAGGAAACAAACATAATCCCACCACCCTTGGTGAGAACAGCAATCACTTTAGTATCCCAGCTGTCCAAGAGTTACCTTTAACAACAATTCAATGACTTCTGTGTGAACAAGACCATGCACTGGCTCTCCATTGATATGAGTAATCAGGTCTCCAGCCTTTAAACCTGCTTGGTAAGCTGCACCTCCTTCTTCCACATTCTGAAAAAGACAGAGGAAGAGAATAAACACAAAACTAACTCTAAAAGAGTGGGCAATGAAGACCTTGGAGAAACTAAGTTATATAAAGGAAGAATAGAAGAAAAATACATTCAGCTCTTTCGCAATCCCCTACTTACTCAAACTTCACATTTAGGTGGGGCCTGGAATGGTTTCAAAGCTCACTGAAACACTGCTGATTGCTATGGGTATTAAGTAAGCTCTGTAAAACAGGGAGTCTTCATGCATGATAAGAAGGGATGGTTCACTACTCACTGCAAAACTTCAGAACTGAGGATTTTTAGCATCTGACAATAAGAAACACTAATGTAATTAAGGTAATGGTCACATGCAGTACTCTAATCACAATAAAAATTAACTCCCCCATATGGTTAAGAATTTTTTTCCATTTGGTTCACATTCACCAGAAATCTCATTAGAGGGGTTGGTGCAGCACAAAAGTTACAAGGGAGCAAAACAAACTGAATTGAAAAATATTTTGAAGATGGTTTAAATAATTTATTGTATTTTAAAATGAGTTTTTTAAGTCTTTCAGACGCTGCTGCTGAAGACTTTGGTGCTAGCAGAGCTAAACAACAAACTTACAATATTTAAAAAAACCCCCAAGATTTAAATTTTACAGCAATGTACCATTTTCCCCCTTCCTCTCACTGGGGAGATGTTACACCAGTGGCAAGAAATCTTATTTTTTTTATTTATTCCATTATCCACCAAGTGTACCCAGTTCTCCAGATTCAATATTCTTGATTGATAAACAGGTCTAAGGGGTAAATATGAATAAAAAATGAGTAATATACTACATCAGCACTGCTACTTCAAAATCTACAATACATATTTAAAACTAAGCAGTGTACAAAACTTGAAGTCTTTTGATAAGTTTGTAATAATTTTTTTAGAGTAGTTGAAATTGTTAATATACACACACTATTTATGTATGTGTAATTTATACAATATATAAAATCATAATTTGCTATTATCATGAATTATAAAATAAGTTCATATATATGTACATAAACATAAAATTATTTTACAATTGAGGAGGCTGACAACCGAAGAATTGCTTTAGCCTCTCTCTCACTGTGTAGTGAAGAGAGTATGAAAAATACATGATTTATTCAAGACAGTCAATCTGCTTCCTGTGCCAGACAAATCTCAAAAGTGTTCACAAATCCAAGCAATCTGCACAATTCTACACAACAGAAAATCAGGGCTTGACATCAGCTTACTTGTGTCTAGCAAAATACTGCTGACTTTCATGAATCCCTTGATTGACGTATTTAATGAACCCCACCTATTTTTCAATGATTTCTCTTTACAACCTCCTACATTTGCAGATCCTAACCCCAGTCAAAAAGGGTCTGCCACAAGCCTTTGGTTTTCTACAAGATAGTACTGTGAACTCAAGACACTATTTTTCAAAACTGACAAACTTGCCAAAAGTTAAAGTTGCAGAAGTTCAACATCACATGTAGATAATGCTTCTGATAAAGATGGCTTGTTGTCTTCCCTACAGGCAACACTGCTCTTGTGTACAGGCAGAATTTCATTCTAAGAAAAACTGCTTGGCATATCATTGTAATCTACACAGTAATTGTCAACAAAGAGATACCACGGGTACAAAGAAGTGAATCCATCATTACAGTATTCTGTGGCCGCATATCTGCAAGGAAACATGTATTATCTTACCCAAACAATGTGGTGCACAGTGTAGATATCGCTGTCACCCACATAAACCCTGATTGCTCGGATAGTAAAGCCATACTTTTTTCCTGAACTGTGAATTACAATTGGCTGATGAGGACTTGCAGCAGCAATTGATGAATCACGGCTGGGAGATGAATCTCGGGACGATGAAAGGTCAGATGACAGAGAATGAGGAGACATAGGACTTCCCAAAGGAGAAACACCAAATACATCTGGAAAAAAATATAAATCTGCCTATTACCCTGAGCACATACAAATTTTGTTTAGTTTAATGATATCTTTGTATTAAAATACATCGTCTTTGCCTATACAACCTCTCCTCCTCCTCCTCCACGCCTGGTGTGCATATTAGTGAATGAGAAGTTCAACAAGATATTACAACTGGATTCTTTTCCCTGGAGTTTAAACTGCTTATTTAATGCAAGGGTTAATTTGTTTGATATAGACTGTTTTTTCATTTTGCACGGGAAACATACTCATTGCTAACTTTGCAAGAACAATTCTCAGCCTTTTCCTAGCAAACACTGCTGAAAAGAAAATCAGAGTAGGGTAGAAAATGTTATTATGAGTACACTCAAAATCATTCCCCAAGTAATCCAACAATGCATAACAAATTGCTAGGTGTTTTCTTGGTTTCAGTTATATATAAAAACAAATAAACACTACTGCAATTAAACCACAGT
Organism: Cettia cetti; assembly: GCA_013401135.1. NCBI lineage: Eukaryota > Metazoa > Chordata > Aves > Passeriformes > Sylviidae > Cettia > Cettia cetti. The sequence goes on from VZUI01090289.1 coordinate 23,957, forward strand.
ATCTACTGGGTACCTAGGGCAGTAACTCAATGTTTGTAACAGGGCCCCATAACATTCTGCTACATCATGTAAAGACCACAAGAGTTTCTTGCAACAATACCAATTCCAACTTGGTTTTATTTTATGGTTTTGAATGTACTATTGCTCAAACTTGTGTAAATGTGAATACAAAGGCAGTGGTTTGGACTTCAGTTCTGAACAACAAGAAAGCAAAGTACCAATCCTTCCTGTGAAAACACTTAATATTGCTGTTATATGTCCACTTATAGCATTATTTCTGGCTCCAAATTTTGAGCACTTGATCTAAGTCAGTGTAGTACAAGTAGGAGGCTGCTTGATATTTCTATTTTTGTGACACTGCTCTCCTGATTTTCAGTTTCTCTTATGGGGGATGAGAGAGAACTAGTCATGTGCTGCTTTAACAAACATCTGTTTTTGTGAGCTAGTTAAAATTTGATCTACAATGTTACTGTCAGACAGACCAAGGCCTGAAGTTGCATCCTGCTGTGCATGCTCAAGGTCAAACAAGGTAGTCACCATTAGGTTGCACTTTTGCCTGTCAGAGAAGGCCCCTCAGCTCTAGTGTGAGCACCATAACTTGCTGACAAGAATGCACTGACTAGTCATGCAACTGAACAACAAGAGGAACAAAAGAAAGTGATACAGATTGATTCTGGACTATACAGAATCTTGCGTTTGCACCATAAGCCTTCATAATCATTAACATTTCAACTGAAAGTATTTATCTTTACCTCCTGGGATCATGAGGGACAAAGCACTCGCAGACAGGGATTTTGTGACTTTTCCAGAGATCTTCTTCTTCTCTGTGCTTTCCAATCGCTGTCGAGCCATGTGAGATGCAACTTCACCAGCTGGCTTTGAGGAGTTATCCGTACTGTCTACACTCTCACTTCTTCCATTTATTTGATCTAAGTGTTCTGAGAAACTGCCAACTGTACAAAGAAGGAGGGATAAAGACATTGAGGGAAAACTGAATATCCTTTTGCTAATGGACCACAGAAAAAATAAATTACTCTTAAGTGTAACTGGTTAAGTATAAGAAGAGGATCACACAGTCTGAGTTATCACTGCAACTGCTGTTTTAATGCCAACACCATTACACGTGACCCAGAGGATAGCAAGCAAGACTTAGGATACAGCACAATCAACAGCAAGGTTTTAGATAAGGGAAAGAGATGGAGGACCCTGAGGAAATTTTTTTCTCCAGAAACAGAAAAGAGGGAGGAAAATGTGAACTACATGCGAAATCAAGGGTTTGGGAATAGAAGGGTGTATCTTGAAGAAACTCAGTGAGGTACACAGGAGAAATAAGCTGAAGACTGGTAAATGTGTAGATAAGAAATTAAGGCCCTAAAGTCTACTGAAATGCAACAAGTATTTGAGCAGGGAGATGATGCTCAAAATGAATTAAAACAGAGAATGGATGCAACACTTCCTCCTAGATTTGTAATGACCAAAGTGACTTGCACAAGTCAAAGAAAATCCTCTCAATTCTGAAAGGCGTACATGACAGAGAAGCCTTAATCAAAAACACACAATGTGTAGTACAGAGTGTTAAATCTGATCTGATCCCAAACCTGATCTCCATTGGGATAACTGTTTTTAAAAGCAGTTCTGAAATGCATGATTTCTAAGTCTGTGAATGCTACTGTCACAAGAAGGTGATCTGCAACTGTTTGTAGTATCATCAGTCAAGACACCCACTACGAACTACCTGATAGTGTGGAGCTGCTGATTGTACTTGCTGGAGTGGTTACTTCAGGTTCATCTTGCACTATTTCATCGCTCACAAATGCAGACTTTTCCTGTTCTTCCCGGGGTCCCCGTGAGCTGGCAGTCCCATCGTGTTCTCCTTCGGCTGACACAGACAATTTTGGAAGCAAACCAGAACTGCGCTGCTGCTGGCTACTGTCAGTCTCAGAGGAGATGGATGTAGATACTTGCTGCCTGCATGAAAAATAAGCAAACTCTCATGCAGTTAATGAAATGAGGAGGCCTGCTACCTGACAAGCAGAATGTACATGATATGCTGTAAATCCTTCTACTTACATTTCAGAATATTCTGAACTCCAACTTAAAGATTCCACGGAAGGCAATGCTACACTTTTTGTTTTGTCTCCTGAATCTTCCTTTTCTTCACCTTGAATATGAGCAACTCGATCGATACTACTAAAAACCTATTAAAGAAAAGAAAAAAAAATTTTTGAGTCATCACTGACAGATTTGAAATTAAAAAAAAATCAGTTCTATGATTTTAAATGCTTATACAGTATTTCAGAATGTAAACTTCAAATTTCTTGAAGCTTTTCAAATTACCAATCATTCATGTTCCTAAAATGCTTTCTTGGTTCCTCATGTATGGGTACACAAATAGAGTCTCTGCTCATTATGAATTCTCATTTCAAAATGTGAACCAAGACAGTAAAGCCAAAATCCTGGGTGTTCTCTTCCATTATTTCCTGCCAATTCACCCTCCACTGTATTGCCTGAGCACATCCACTCTGCTCCTACAGATCTCTGATCAGCATTAATTAGCTCTCATCTCAGCTACTGGAGTATACTACCTTTTGGGCAGTTTTACCTTCAATTCAGAGCATTCAGACTACTCCCTAAAATCTACATTTCTCCATCAATGGAACATATATTAACTCTTACCTTGTTTTTTCCCTTGGTTGAATGTCATTAAATTAGTACCTATTACATGGTAGTACTGTAATACTTTTTATGCTATCACCTACAAGATACACAGGACATAACTGGAGCAACATGAAAACTATGTATAAAGAAGGCAATGCAAAGAACATGTATTAGCATTTAAGAAAATGTTCCTTGAAACTTTCTGTTATATTACGATGAGTCTTCTGCAGAAAATACCATCGTATTTATAAATTTTCCATCAGTATCTTAACGAGTCAAGTTTCAACAAAATCTTCCCATATTTTGATTTAATGGTATTCATTGTATTCTTGTTCCATTTCAGCTAAATTCATAGTTTCTTGGGAAAACAAGGTTCTGTATATCTTTTATATAGTTAACATTTCCAAAGTTTGCAAAAGTAGAACAATACATACTAAGATTACAGAAAATTTTACTTACTTTCGAAAATCTGTGTGAACATGAGGAAAATTGTCTTATCTCTAAATTAAAATCTTCATCATTGGTATCATCTTCTTCCTCAGTTTCCATATGGTGGTATTTCTCAGAACGAGCTACAAAAAAGAATAATAAAATACCTGAATTCATCAGGAAGAAAGGACACCAAGTTTTAATATTAAATAAAAATCTAGTTTTATTCTGAAGATTATCTCTGCTGAAGTGTCAATTCACCAGTGAAACTGCAAGCTGCCAGTGATTCTGATAAAGGAGATTTTAAAGCAGTAAGCAAGAGTCAAAGACAGCAATTACATAATCAGGCGTTCATCACTTTTTTAATACTGTAAAACACCTACTGTCAAAATAACTTGTGTCATCTTCAGACTCCAACTGTGGAATAAATTCTGCTTTCTGCCTCAGCAGACTATTCCAGTCAAGGCTTCTGAAAAACTGATGCTGCTTTACTTCATATGCACCACCTGGAGGAGCCAGAGGAAAACACTGAGCAAACTGTACCAAATCCTCAGACATTACATGAACTAAACCCCCAGCCAACAATGCAAATAATCACGGAAAGCCATAGTCATTACTGTACACATGAACATCTACTACTCATTCCCATTAGACTATTCTAAACCTGCCAGAAATACTCCCCCTGTTTTGTTGTGGCCATTTCTTTTAACAGTTTATTGCTTTATCATCTCCCTCCTTTAAGATTTTTATTTTTCCATATGTACAAATCTGTTAGCTACACATTAGTCAGAATCATCATATGTAGTTCTACAAATATAAATGTGTGCATCAGGTGAGTAAGTACAAGTCATAAACGTAACATAGAATGATTCTTAATAGTTGCTCAATATAAATACTATTGCTGACTTAAGAGATCCTTTCAGTGTTTTATGACAGTAATACACAATTCTATAGGAAATACCCTATCATTTCTCTTATTTATTACTGCCTGCTTGTTTAATGTGCATTTAAATTATTACACTAGTTTAAAGTTAGAAAACAACTGTAAGAACACAATGAAATACTGCAAATTTTGTCCTGGGAAGGTGGAAAATGATGTCATTAATAAACATATATCTAATTCTAAAACCTGAGCAAGTAGACTGCAGCAGCAAGACCTGCTGCCAGCTTGTTTTGGGTTTATGTTGCATGGTCTTGGTACTGGGGAGGCTACAGAGGTGGCTTCTGTGAGAAGCTGCCTTCCTCTATATCCAACACAGCAACTGCCAGCTGACCCCAAGATGGGCCCACTGTCAGCCCATCAGCATTATCTGGGATAACGTATTAAAAAGGGCACAACAGCAGCCAGAAGACAGGAGTGAGAACAGGTGAGAAGAACAACTCTGCAGACACCAAAGTCAGTGCAGAAGGAGCTCCAGGTACCAGAGCTGAGACTCCCCTGCAGCCCGTGGGGCAGACTATGGTGAGGCAGCTGCACCTGAGCCCAGAGGACCCCACGGTGGAGCAGAGATGCACCTGCAGCCCATGGAGGACCCCACGGTGGAGCAGAGATGCACCTGCAGCCCATGGAGAATCCCACGGTGGAGCAGGGTGGATCTTTGAAGTAGACTGTGATCCTGTACAAAAGCCTGTGCTGGAGCAGTGCCCTAGCACGACCTCTGGCAGAGAAGTTCCCAGCTGGAGCACAATACTGGCAGAACTTGAGACCTCATGGGAGACCCATGCTGGAGTACTCTGTTCCTGAAGACTGCACCTTGTGGGAGGGACCCACACAGGACCAGGGGAATAGCGCAGGGAGGAAGGAGCAGCAGGGGCTGCATCTGATGCACTGACCACAACCCTCATTTCCCATCCTCCCACGCTGCTTGGAGGGAGGAAGTAAAGCAGTGGTGTTAATTGGTGATAAATTATATAAACTTCCCTGACTTTCAGTATGCTTTGCCCATGATGGCAACTTCCTGTCCTTATCTCAATGCATGCGCCTTTAGCATATTTTCCCTCCCATCCAGCTGAGGAGGGAGGAGACTTGGTGGGTACCTAGCGGCCAACCAGGGTCAACTCAGCACATTGATACAGCATGTATACTTCTCTACATCAAGGCTACGGAGAGAAAAAATGAAATCTTCAGGATTGGTTTCTAAGTCAGTGTTAAGATTTCTAGATTGGGTGCTTTGCTTTTCATACTGCACCAGGGAAAAATTCAAAGAGGCCAAATCTTCCCAAAGCAAACCAAAATCACATTTCATCATAAGTCACTAAACAGTGAGTATTTCTTTGAAGCGCAGTAATGGGATATTACATCAGAAATGTATAATTCTTGAATGGTATCAGACACTTCAAGCCCTTTTTACTGTTGTTCTCCTTCTTCGAAGTAAGTATAGCATCCATCTCTCTTTCAACTTGTTCAGGTCTCCTAAGCAAATAAGCAATTACGATTTTCATGAAGTGTAATGAAGCTTGCTAATAAATATTAAACAGACAGGTCTGTAATCTGAAATGCATGGTGGAGCCTGGCATAAACTGTGCCATTTTTCAGTGACCATGTGGGACCTGTCACACTGCAGCCTCCACTTCTGTGAGCTGATTCAACACTTAAGAGATGCTACAACTTTGCTGCGGTTTCTCAACCCCTGCTTCAAAGAAATAGCTGCCTTATTTCCCTCTTCAGACTGCCAATTCTTAGAAAGACCAGCGGCTTTAAAGATGTCAGTTCCCAACTGAGCACCACAGTGCTTCATATTGTGGCATTGACCATTCAGTATTTAAGCCAGCCTCATCTCACCCAGTTCACTTTCTCCACCAGCTGTATAGCAACAGATACAGAATTTGCAATCCATGTCTGATCCAGCCTCTCACAGGTCAACAATCTTGAATTAACACTGTGTTTACCAGGAAAATCATCCTGGCAATGAAACAACAATGCCTGGGAAAAGTGTACTTAAAACAAGGGACTAAAACTAGTTGTGGATTTTCATTTTGCTTTTGGCATTGGTGCCCTCTGCAGCAGATGAAGCAGGCAGCAAGTGGAGAAGCTACTGGGGGATGACAACTTCCTCAATCCTAACTTGTTTAACATGGGGCAAGGGACAGCAATAAACTTTGCTGGATCCATTTAGTCCAGACCATCAGTTATAGTGAAGGGTTGTTCACACAGATTCCAGACATTCAGGCTAGAGGGACATGCAGTTCATTCATATCAGTCACATCATCATGCCTTGAAGGAAACTGATGGAAGACGTCATTTGGGACCAGTCAATAGCACTCAGGGTCTGGGTTATAATCACATTTCCCCTGAGCAGCTGTGCTAAGGCCAGTTATGAACTGATTCCTAAAGCCTCTTTTTACTTAGGCCTAAAAGTAAGTAGCACAATTGGAATAAGTTTTCTGAGCAATTTGCCAAGTACTCTCATGCTGACTCAACATGCCACTTGGGTTTCCTTAGCATCCCCAGTGTATTTCTGTTCATGGCACACAGCGTTCACTGTTAATAAGACTATAGCTTTTTATCTGGGCTCTTTTATGCAGGACGCTTTTTTTGCTGTGTTTACCTAGTGCTTTGCCTAAAGGGATGGCAGTCAGTGACTAGGGCTCCCATACACTAACACTTAGAAATCACACAATATTCATTACCGCCTCTCCCAAATAAATCCTGATCTGCCAATCAACAATACAACTCTATTACATAAATGCACAGTACTTTCATTAGCCTATGGAAGTTTTAGTACTTCCTTAACATTCAGTTTTATTTTAAATCTTTTTCATACAAGGAAGGAGTGCTTGATAAATGAGAATGACAAGACTTTTCATCACACAACTTCAGACAGTCATTTCAGAATAAGCAGTTTGAGTACATCACCCACCCCAACACCTGGAGAAATTAATCTGCCAGGCTAAGATACTTCTGAAAAAGGAAGTTGTGTATTGATTCCCCTTCTAGATTTCTGTATTTAGTAATTTAATACTGTACTCATGAAGAAACCCCATTCACTGACTAACAGGGTCTTTGAGAAATTTCTGTTATATTTACCAAATTAAATAGAGAGGAGAGGAGTAAATGCAAATAAGCACGTGTGTGAAAACCAGGACAGACATCATCACGATAAGTTCATATTACTGGTCTGAATCAATACATTACCATGGTCTGTTGTCATACATGTCATGACAGATGTTTCCGAAGCAAAACAAATAGGTGAACAAAAGCTTTCGATCCTGAATATAGAAGCTATTTTCTAGTACATTACCAATTTAAAATTAGTGTCTCCTAACCTGTTCCCAGTCTTTCTAAAGGATTCTGCCTAAGCAGCAGAGTAATCAGATCCTGGGCATCCGGAGGTGGTGCTTCATCCTTTTCAGGCCAGTTGATTTCATCTAAAAAAAAGGAAGTTGTTTGATGTTTCTGAAGTCTGATACCAGCACAAAGTGCATGAATAGTCTCAAAAGTGACCTACCAGCAAAGCAGAGTTAAAGCAACTTTTTCAGCTTACAATTTTTACACTCTCTATACAGACTGCATAAACATACTATGTTCCCATTTCCTTCAGAAGTATCATTTAACACAAAAGTGTGTTTAGCAGCGGAGTACATGAATGCTTGGCTCAAGGAAAACTTTCAAAATATTAGCACAACTTGTATGCTTTCTCTTCCCCCACTGAATCACGTTTTAAACTGCAGTTATGTTGCATGGAAACTGTCGTTAAGATGGAAACTGCTGACCTGACCTGGCAGTTGCTGCTCACATCTGTGTTCCTTCTCTAATGCTAAAGGCTCCTTGAAGTCATTACTCCCACAACCAAGGGTCAAGGTGTCAGACTGTGCTTGGTAACATATATGACAATGAAGCTTTTTTCCTAGGGTCTCATACTTCCATACCACCTTCCTCTACTGACTCTTACACTACTATGGCTTTTGCACTTCAGGGCAAGCTGGACCTAAACCATGCAATCAAGACAGGATATGCTGTGTATCAGTATGAAATTTCTAACAGCCTACAAACAGCAAGTTTTGCCTGATTTTAGTGAAAGCTGCCTCCACAAATGTAATAAAGTACAGGTTTAGACAAAACTCTGTAGAAGTTTCTTGGGAGGTACAAGGATTTTGGCATCAGAGAAACAGAACACTTGAAGCTCCAGAAATACAGAAAGCTGTTAAGGATTTTGTTGTCATTTTATGATCTAGACTTCTATAAAATAATCATAACTGGATAAATAATCATCAGAACCTACACGCAGGTTTAACCTTTGTATTTTAAGAGTTTAAGGAGAGGTACTGATACAAACAGACATGAAATGTAACCTGTTTCTGGAGTAATATTTTAAATTCTTATCACTTTAGGTATCTAAGTTTACACTGAGGCCTCCCACAGCTGTCCTTGAACAACCTGAGGGCAGGAAAGGCAACCTACAATTAAAAAGGAGGCAGCAATATTTTAAAGTAGAATTTTAAACAGATTTTTTTAAAGTAGATTTTTTTCACAGAAACTGGTAGAAAAATCTAGGCTACTGTTCGGTTATTTAAGATGGCTCTTGAGTCAAATAGAAGGGGATCATTTATTTTAGCACAGGGAACATATCCAATTTGAGTTCTTCTGGAGATACTAAAAATTATTTCAGTAAGTAAGGGTATTTCAAATAAAAGAAAAGCAACTGACAAATCAACATCAAAACAAGAAACTGAGCCAACCAACAGTCTTGGAGGGTGAGTGGGAATAGATGATGTTTACAAATAGACTTCTAGAAATAATTTCAGTAAGATAAATTGATATATTTAAACAGATGAAGATATTTATGAAAGTATCAGCTAGATTATAACACATGAAAATATGTTTTACAAAAGGTAACATTAATGCCACACGCAAAATAAAGCCTAAAGTATGAATTTTTTCATTAATTTTAAGACTATTCCCTCCCCTTCTCCCAGTCAGGGAGTATAAAGATAAAAAAAACAGTTGCATGTGTCTGGAAATGCAATAAAAACATGAGTTGTTTCCATGTTTGCCTGCCTACAGCTTCCAGTGCAGTGTGAATCTGATTTGGAAAATAAAGTATAAATATGCATTGCAGCCATGGGGCACCCAGAAAACAGACAGCATTTGCTGCTTGTGTTAATTAAACAGTTGATTCTTCTTGCCACTCAAGCTTCAGCACATTACATCAGAAAAGAACATGGTTAAAATCCATGAACACATAGAATGTCACATGCATTTTAACAGTTTACAAACAAGTCTGGCTTTTAGCTTCAGAGATGGAGGAAAGATGATGACAGAAGTACAAAAGGGGATTTGCTGCATTCTCACAGAATGAGGAACCAGAAATCCATTCTTAGCTATTGGACCTTGTAAGCAGACCATAAAACAGTCTGGGAAATACTTAGTAACAAAGGTGCCATTCTGTTAACCTTGTGTCATAAATAGCAACCCTCTACATCTATGCATTTGGGAAATTCATGGAAACAGCAGGTAGGATAGTAAACAATTCTGTTTAATTATCATTCAGTTTTGTCACAAGACACATAACAATACTGAGGGTCAGTTTGCAGGTTAAGATCTAAAAGGTTATTGAATTTTAAGTGGAAGAAGAACAGCTGCTACAGAAATAACATTACACTCCAACAATTACCAATGAAATCATTAACAATCTGTGAACTGAATTAGCTTCCTTCTTTTTCTTATTATTTATTATTTGGGAGACATTTGTTTTAGGGTTTTATTACATCTTTGTTAATTTTGTTATTGTGCCATGAGGCATTTTCCCATTTACGCAAATTTATTTTAACTGTTTCTTCTCTGGTATAATTTCTTTACCAAAGCCAGAAATCACTACTGCACACTAGCACTACTTTTTTTACTAACATAGCTTCTCTCTTCTAAACAGTGCAACTTCACCCCTGGACTCAATATTAATGAATTTCTGTACTGAGCAACAGTACACAGTAAGTTCAACTTTTAACTTATATTAATTGTTACTGCTTTGAAAGAAAATTGTGTAGGCCCTCAGTAAAACTGAAATATATTTACTATTAACAGATTTTTTAGTGATGATCCTCACCACTGATTACTTGTCCGAAGAGCTCTTCTGGTGTATCCCCAAAGAATGGCACACATCCAACAAGAAATTCATAAAGAATAATTCCCATAGCCCACCAATCCACTGGTTTTCCATAACCTTGTCTCAGTATCACTTCAGGAGCTATGTATTCAGGTGTACCACAGACCTAAAAGGAAGAAAACAATCATGATTGCAAAGCAAAGGCTTAACTGAGCTATGTCACACTCAGTAATTCCTGAAATGTAAATTATTATGAAAACATGGAAAAAATGGAATTCAGTTGGGTTTAGTCTGCGAGTTTGCATAACAACTTATGTTTTTAGAACAACCTACCTACATTAAGAGGCACCATAATTAACATTTGCATATCTGTCATGCAAAGGACAGTTTGTGCTTTGTACACAGGAATCCATCATGGCAAGTATTTTATTTAACTTAAAACATATTGTTATCTTTATATGAAAGTTGTGATGGTTTTATCTTAAGTAACTTTTACAGTGAACAGATTGTGAGCAAGGATAATGAGGCATGCTTAAAGGGAAATGGGCCATAGCACAGATTTTAGCACCCTTGGTTGTACAACGCATAATGAGCTCCACAAGTACTCTGCTGAGGCTTCTGAATTCTTTACAAAACAGGTTTCCATTTGTCTCTCTCACAGATTCACTTGCACACAATTAGGTTGTTAATCTTACTAATAGATCTCAATGTAAAAAGGGAAAAAGCCTAGAATAATCTTCAGGGCACCAGTTAAAGTACTTGACATATTCAGCTGGAACACCAACGCAGAAATAATTATGGTTTATTCAGTATTACGGTATGTTCTGCTGGCAAAATATTATTTCATGTGTACACTCAGTGTAGAAAGAAAAAGGCTGTTTCTTACTTGTTTGTCGAGGAATTCTCTGGCATCCTTCTCAATGTGACCCTCATACAGATTGGTAGTCAAACTCATAAGCCCCACTTTAGACAGGCCGAAGTCCGTAAGCTTTATATGGCCCATGGATGTTACCAACAGACTAAAAAATAGGAAGTGTTTAAGTCACTGTGATATAATTCAACATTACGTGCTTCTCATTGTTATTACTATTACAGTTACAATAGAGGAAAATGTTTCATTAGCACTGTAAAATTATAAATACAGCTTAAAAGTATTATAACTGGTACAGAATAAACAGGTTAAAAATCTAAGTCTTACATTTGTTACTATTACTATCAGAAGTAGACAAACTTTTTATGTGCAACTGAGTAACACCTTATAGAACTATAGAGGTCTTGAGAGCTGAGCACTTGAAGCTTTGGAGAAACAGTTATCAGGTGAAAGACCTAAAACAGAATACATGCCATTTTTGAAGTGAGGTGAGCATTTTCTGTCTGTAACAAGATGGGTCAGTCATGCATTTGGAAAAAACCTCAGAGTATTAACTAATTAGTATTAGTAACTAAAATTATACTGTCCTAAGTTATCAAGCTATGAAGATACTGTCAATCAATACCCATTACTTCAATTCGGTTTGGTTTTTTTTCTTTTACTGTGAAACAGGAAGAAGATTAATGGAGTTGCAAGTACCATACTTTGTATTCCAGTTACTTGCTGTAATGGTAATTTACTTGTATAGGAGCAACAGAATACTTTTAAATATTGAAACTGAAAACCCTAACCCCCTCAGCAAACAAAGCAACCTCCAAAACCCAAGCAACAGGAGATATTTCCACATCTGGTCAATTTTGTCTTCAAACATGCAAATACCTGCAAGTTGATGATATTTTGTATCAGTGGTTTAAGTATACTTTGAAAAGATTTTTCCTAATGACTAAAATGTGTTTCCCTCCATTCTAACCAGAAGAGTAAACACTTTTTTCTTTTTAGCTACTCTGATAACCTCTTTCATCTTAAACACAGAAAATTCTTAACAGCTCTTTTAGAAAAAAAAAGCATTTTCTGTAACCACAAGTAATAAAAATTCAAATATTGTGAAGGAATCATGAATCTACATAACATTTACAATAAAAAATCATTCAAAGCAAGTTTAAACCTTTTATATTTTATCTAACAATTTCAAATTTCTCTTTCAGTTATATTCTGTATACATACTTATCAGGTTTCAAATCCCTGTGTACAATTCCATAATTATGAAGGTATTCCAAGGCCAGAACAGTCTCTGCAAAGTACATCCTTGCCATGTCTACAGGTAAGGGGCCCATATTCTTCATCAAAGTAGCACAGTCTCCACCTGTAGAAACAGTACAAATGTTCCAGATGACTCTATAAATTCTGAGGTGTATCAGTATACACCATAAACAATGCTGAAAGGAGCACAAACTGCAATCATGAGTTTTTATTTTCTAGTCAGATGATTCAACCAAACATGTAACCCTTCCAACTACTATACTGGATATAGTGTGAAGCTGGGAGAGAGCACTACAAGGATTCAGCTGAAAATCAGTAACATACTGCTAGCTAAGGAGAAAACAAACAAACAAATTGGGGGGGTGGTGGAAGCCCACAGAAACATACCTGGGTATTTCCTCAGTACTGCTTCCATCCACTGTTCTCCTCCAGCATTAGCACCTTTTCAAAATGTCTCCTCTTTCCTCTTTCTTTGTACAAATAACTACTACAAATCCCCCAATGCTTGCTAATGAAAATTTCAGCTCCAGAAAAAAGCAAACATTTCCACATGAACTTTGAATGATAGCAAGCTTTCCATTACAATCTATAAGGGACTTACTCTAAGAACAGTTTTTCCCATTATAGCTAGAACACAAGTGTTTTACAAGCTGTTTACTGGGAGATAATGACTGGCGAAAAAAAAGAACCACCTTGTTGTTGGATTTGGTTCCTAAATCTGAATTGGCAGAGTATGGAGGACACACAGGGTGCCCCTTCTAATTTAAGTACCATATGGGTTATTTTTCTTCTGCGGTGTAAGGAAATTCTCTTTTTTCCTCTGTAAAAGAGGATTTTACCTTCTACATATTCCATGACCATGCATAAATGACGTCTTGTTTCAAAGGAGCAATACATGCTGACAACAAATGGGTTTTCTGCAAATGTCAGGATATCACGCTCAACAAAGGCTTGTTGGATCTGGTTTCGGAGGATGAGATTCTGCTTATTAATTTTCTTCATGGCAAATCTTTGCCTGGTTTCTTTGTGTCTCACAAAATAAACCGCACTGAAAATTCAAACGTGAGAGAAAAAAGAAAATTCTGGTTAATTACTAAAAAGTCATTTTAAAATACATTTTTCACTCTTTTTTTTTTTAACTGTATATATATATATTTTAAAAAAGACTTGTTTTCAATTCAATTAAGTCTTTCACATTAAAGAATGGTTACAAATCTCATCTTGTTTAAAAACTAGGATGAATCTCAGTCAACACAAACTAAAACAAACAACTCTCCTGTCCTTCCCTCTCCCTCCCAACCAAACAACAGCAAATATAACAGCAGACATAACAGCAAATGCTTTTAGCCCAGGCAGATTTCAGGAATTCCCATCAACAAAGGATTACATAGAAAATCCAGCTACGGCACTGTTATAAATGATTGTGACAAACGCTTATTCTGTAGGTGTGCTGAAAGGAAATTATGACTCAGACTCAGTCCAGGAGATTTTCAAACGTATCAAAGGTCTCTTATGAAAGTTGCTTAGAAGTTGCTCAAAGGGGTGGCTCCTCATTACCAGATGCAAAATCTCCCATTCTTGCTCAGCCCCTGGCATCGTCACTGATCTGTATCAGAGGAAGGTCACCAGTAGGTAACCCAAAACAAAGCTCACTGTGTTTAACTACGTGGTTGTGTGGGGCTATGGTGTACCTTGACTGGCAGAATTTCCACTGGGGTGCTGGGAACAAGGTTTCCTGTATATTTGGTTAGGTACAATCAATGCAGTGAGGGAAGCAAAGAAAAGAAAAACTCATTTGGGCAACCCTTCTGTCTTTGAGGTCTAAGGAGAAGGTATTACCCTGCTATGAAACACTCAGAAGGACTTCACTCCTGCATTTCTCAAAATCCCTTGAGGCAAATCCTGAACATTTTTTGTCTCGCTTGAAATCTACTATATAGCATTTAATGCTTATACCATCTCCACTATATAATTATCACAGTGTTTATGGAAAGAAAACTCTTAAAGGAGAAAGTAGAGGGGGAAAGGGGGGAGGAAATGGGATTCAATTGTGAAGTTTTTTTAATTCAATTAATTACCCCCATAAGGTCCAACTGTCAGCATACAATTATTTACAAAAACACAAAAATAACACTTGCCTTACTATTTCTATAAAGATTTTTCACACAGCTACCGAAATTATAGGCACTGAAAAAAAGGACACCTTTCCTTTGTGAAAGAGAACTTTCTAGACAGCATAGTTTCTCTTACTGATTCCAAAAGCTCTCATTAATCCCTCATTCTCGCCTGAGCACGGGGCAGGTAAAAGACATTACACAATTGTGAAAGTAGGTAAAAACTACCTTAGGCAAAACCCATGACAAACTTCACCCTTTGTGCCTCCTACCAAGTGTCACTCCCTTCTGCCCCTCCCAAGCTGAATACAGATTGAGTTTTTCAGCCCCAGGACTCCTCCCTGCTGACTTCATGCCTTGTGTCCTGCAACTCCTCCTACTACTCCTCTTATAGACACTTCTCTCTCCAATTCTTACTCTTACAAGCCCCTCCCATACTTTTCTTTTCCTTGCATTTTGGCTTTCCTCTCTCATTTGTTGTTTTCTCCTATCACTTTCATAATCTCCTGTAATATCTTTTCTTTTACCTGTTTCAGTCCCTCTCTGCCTTCCTGGCATGTAGAAAATGATTGCCCAAAGTCTCCATTCTTCAAAAAAATCCAGTTACATGAATGAACTAAGGACTGACTGAGGACTTGGCATACAATCATTTCTCTAGTTTCAAATTGCACAGTGTGCCAAGATGGACTCTTAAAAGGCAAACAGACACTACAGCATCTTAATAAACCCTCTTTTCAGATCATACACATCTGCAAGATCATTACTAACATATTTAAAAATGATTAAAAAGTAAGTTCCAAGGACTATCTAGTCCTTTAAATATCTGGGACATGCTGCTATATTTTCCCAGCTGTCTAAACTGCATCTTCAGTCTTACAGACACAAGAAGGTAACTTTCCACTAGGATTCTGTTGTTTCTCAGAAAAAAACCTGCTTAGCTCAAATGTACCAGACTCATGAGACAACTGCAACACAAGTCTCTCTTGCTATTACACATGCATACACTATTTATGCTATACAAAGTGCTTCTAAATGATCTTTAAAATACAAAAATGTCTAATATCTCTCATATCCTCTGGTAACAGTAACTCCAGCAAACAACATTTAGGCCTTATGAAGAAAACTATACCCCAGCCAGCAGCATGCTGATCATCAAATGTTGCCCATGATCTTCTGTGTATTATAAAGACAATTTAGATTTAAGACTCCTGTGACACAAAAACAGTACAGGGAGAGCACCCAGACTGTCCTGTCAATCACTGACTGACAGTGGCACGCCCTGTCACCCGGCAAAGCCACAACCAGAGTGGTACTGTTGCGTCCTCCTACAGTTTCAGAAGAATGAAGAATTTGATCCCCTATCTTCCCTCAGTTTTCTGTTTTCATAACACAGCAACAAGAGTTTCCAAAGCATCCTCTAATTTCACTGTGTAAATTTCAACAGGTATGCAAGTGCTCTGCATTTTATTGATGCTGTAGCTCAACACAGAAAAAAAAGCTTAGTTTTCAAAAGAAGTAAGAACCTTCATAAAGAATAAAGAACATTCATTTGGCAGTGTCCAAACATTATCTTATTTCACTTTCAACATAAATTTCAGCCTGAAAATCTATCTCTGTAATACCTCTAGTTAGGCACAACTATAAAACACTGCAAAAGTGGTAAGATGACAAAAACAAACTAAAATATTTAACTGGGTTCCTGAATTAGTCCAATCTAAATGTCATGCCATCACTCCAGTCTTACAGTCACGATTTCTGTTCTTTCTCTAGACTGAAAAATCTCTAATTGCTAAAAAAAATCCAGACAGACAGGTTTCAGGCCTAGTTTACAGCTCTCTAATAACTCCAACTTTTAGAGCCATTTTACAATCTAGTCTACATTCAGTGCTTAAGGCTAATATAGCTGACACTATTTTTTAATCTGTCAGAGGACCCTGAACTCCTTGTGGAGACACAGGTACTGTTCTCACTGCTCAAAAATTATACCTGCTGACCAGGAACTTAATTTCATTTTTACAAGCAATTTGCTGAGAAGAGACTGCTAAATTTTGTTCTACCCTGGAATTATGTCTCACGTTGACTCCAGTGAAGAGAAGCTACTTGTGAGGCTGTGGTTTATACTATCTGGTAAAGTTTATAGATAGTTATTTAAGTTCACGATTTAAAAGCACCACAGTACCACCTCCTAACAGAGCAATACCTGTGACCAGATCAGAGTTATTTGGGGGCAGGAGGAAATGCTACCTCAAGCAGTGCAGCTCTCGGACAATGCACCCAGCCTTCTCCTTGCAGTATTTCAGACTTATCCTAGTCTGCCTAGAAGGAAATGAGAAGCTGGCCATATGACAAAGAGAACGTGATGGTTTTGATCCTTCTCTCACAACTGGTATTAGTTGTCAATTCTTAGTAATAAAACTACCTCTCCATACCTAACAGTACCAATGCCTTCTATCTTTACAGCAGCTAGTAAACACAGGTTCAAAGTAATGAGACTGCAGTCCAAAATTCTAATGGGTAAACTGTCTTGTGCTACTTTAGTGAACCTCCAAAGTCACGTTTCCACCTGTCCCCTTTCAGTTCTGAACTAGTGGTCGCCAGGCTGATGATGAATTAACCTAACTGACAGGTTTTTATTCGACAGCTGCTAACTTCCTTAATCCTGTTCCAAATACAACTATACATGGCAAGTACTATCAACAGAGTGGAGAAGGTACAGAAGCAGTACTCACAAATTACATGCAGCAGCTGCTCAAGACACACTGCTTCCAAGTTTTTAAATTTATCAAGCAACACCATTAGCCAGTACATCATGCACATAATGACATTACCATCCCTGCAAAACTAAAAGCATTCCAGGCAGGAGGAAAAGTGGTAACATGCATTTGCTTTAAACTGATACAGTTATACATTGAAGAGATATTGAACTAATGTAACTTGGTTCCCTGAAATCAAATACAATTTTTACTTTGTAGAATTTTTTCAAGATCCAAGGCTGATGCTAACTTCAAGAGATGGAACATTGCTACCCACTACCTCTCACAAGCTGAATATGGAAAAATGTTGTGATTGCAGTAAAATTTTAAATTTGGGAAGTATGAGTTTAGTCTGGCTGAATAAAGTCAGATAGACAGCTTGTGAAACCATTAATGACTTGGCCAGAATCCTATGTATTTAATGATTCACAGCTTGTTTAACTTCTTGTATATTCCTAGCCATTCCCAAAAGCCTCATCTACTCATCTACTACACCTCATGTACTATACATTTAATTGCACTACAGATGAGTTTACCCAATCAATTAAAAGCTGAGAACTGCTAAGATATTTACTCAAACTTTCACAAAGTCAATCGTTTATATTTAAACTCATCAAATTTAACATATCTGACAAATCTCTGCTACAACGTGCCAAGACCAACAATTACCCTGTCAAGTAATCAAAGCTTTCCATTTCACTGATAAAGGCAAAAACACCACAACAAAGGAAAAGAATGTTACAGGGTTTTCTTTAATTAGTTTAGATTTAAACCCTCCATTATAGCCTCAAAATAAGTAAAATACTACAAGAGCATACTGCAGCTTTATTAAGTCAGAGCACAAAATATGCCCACCAACAGATTTTAGAGAATGAATCAATGAAGCACAGGCAGAATTCATATATACTTAGATTATTTCAAAAAATTAATGGCTTGGAAAACATAGGAGGGAAAATACAACTGTTGTAGCATAACAACAATAGCTTTTGTTCCAGCTACTTATACTTGTAAATAAACTACAGTAAATGCCTTCAGGATAGTTTCTTGCTTTATATTCACAAGAAATAGGTATTACTGGTTTATTACACTCCATTTCATAGATGGGTTAAACAGCATTTAGGCTATCTTGATGTTTTCTCCTTTAAACTTGACCATAATTTTTGAGTAGGATTAACCATCAACTGTATTGGTGCCAACAGCAAAAAGAAAACCTTACTTTAATAAAGACAGGAAAAATGGTCTGTTACTTTTACAGTCCATCTGACATAGTAGAGATTTTCAAGCACACAGATAGTTTTGAAAAAGTGATATCCTAGAGAACTTAGGAGCACAAGCCTGCTCAATTTATAGTATTGAACCGGTGCTAAAATCACTTTTAAAAGTGAGTAAACACTTTTATGTCTCCCATTTCACTGTGTTCCTTTCCCTCTCCATGTACTGGGTTTGTACAGCAAGGTTTTGGTAGTGGAAGCCTACAGGAGCCACACTGGAGCAGATTTCCTGGTAGAACCTGTGATCCTGGCACCGGCCCACACAGTAACAGGCTGCGCCCGAAGAACTGCACCCCATGGAAGAGTGACCCACATTGCAGCTCTCTACAATAGGGAGGGCTTTGCTCACAGGATGGGCCACACTGAAGGAACTCATGGAGAACTGTCTCCCATGGGAAGGAACCCACACAAACAGAAGAAGGACTCTCCTCCCTGAGCAGCTGCAGGAACAACATGATGATGAACTGAACAACATGATGATGAACTGAACTGGCCATAATTACCATTCTCTGTAGCCCTGCACCAACTGGGGCAAAGTGGCAGAGCTGAGAAGGATGGAGTGGTGGGAGGGAAGGGTTTTTTTAAGATCTCATTGTACTTCTCATTATTCTGCTCTGATTTTGTTAGCAATAAATTCACTTAATAATCCCCAGTTCAAGTCTGTTTTGCCCATGACAGTATTTAATGATTGATCTCTCCCACTCTTTATCTCAACCCATGAAAACTTCATTGCATTTTTCTCTCCCCTGTCCAGCTGGGGAGTGACACAGTAGCTTCGGTAGGTGCCAGGAACTCAGTCAGAGTCTACCACTACAAGCTGTTTGTTTTCTCATTTTGGATTTTTCTTCTAAGAAGTAACCACTTAAAAGAAAAATAAAACACAACAAAATCTACTTTGTTATTACTTCCTAAAGGATGGAAGTAATCACTCTACTTAAGTCATGAGCTTTTCAATTTCCACTAATACTACCGCATTATGACCTGGCAGCCTACTGCTATTTTACACTTGCTAATGAAAATAACGATACATGAAGAATCTAAATATACTTCAAGCTGGTTATTGTCTAGCAGTTTTGTTTTCTTCATATATTTATCAGGTTCTCATACAATTTTTACAGCATTACATTGCCAATTTTGTGTATTACTGGCATTTAAAAGATAATTAGGAAGTCTTGATTTTCCCCGCCATGAGGAAAAAAATATAGGTGTGTGCCACAGAAGGCCAAGGCTTTTAATCTGCTCTTTTACAGCTTTGCTTGTCTCTGGTTTCAGGTGGACAGTTGTCCTTCTGGCTGTTAGCAACACCTCTGGAGCAAGAGGCACAAGCAGGTTCACTGAACCTCTGCCTTCAGGCGCCAGGCCTCACTCTGCTGCCCACTGTACACTGAGCTGCAGCTGCTCCTTCCTCTCCTCAGCCCTCAGCACCTGGAAACTGCTCCGATCTGAGAAAGGTTCAGGGACTCTTGACAGCCCTTTCTCCAACAGGGGCCTACCCCACACAGGTCTTTTTATGGTCCCGCAGTAAGGAAGAGAGATGAAGGCGGGAATGGAAGCGACTTAGCATCTGCCAAGGGAAGGAGAAATGGCTGCAGCCAGGGAGGGGAGTAGCATCTACTGCTAACTGCTGAGAGCCAGGCTTTTGAGATACTGGAGAAGGTGAGATATGGTAAGCAGCAAGTTTGTCTGTGAAGAAGCTCTGAGAAAATTAATTGAGTAGAGCTTGACTAGTGAGAAATTGTATTTGAATATTTATATGGTTTTAATGCAGATTATACTATTTTGCTTGGGACTTCTGCTGAGTTATGGAAAAATGTCTGGACACAAGCAGCCTCCACATAAGTCACCACTGCCAACAGTCCAGGCAGTACTAAATGCCTCCTGTTCCAGAACTCACAGCAACCCTCAACTAAACTTCATCAGAGAGCCCAACATCCTCAAGCCATTCAGCAGGCACACAAAACTCCAGTGGGTAGATTGCAGGTGATTTTTCTCCTATGTCCAAGATCCCTTCAGAGAGTGCTCAGTGCTAGCAGCTCGCTGCCACTTCCCACCTCAAGCAAAGTCAGCTCAATGATCTGTGCTGGAAAGCAGCACTGACTGCCCTCCCCCTCTGCCAGGCTGTGACACTGGATCATTTGGCAGTGGGCTCCTCACCTCAAAAACAAAAAACATCTCTTTTTTTAGCCAGTTTATATCCCTCTTGCTCCTGCAATTTACACAGAACCAAAGTTCCTGTCCTGATATATTTCAGTGCAGAGGAGGAGCCAAACAAGGGTCTAACAGTACAGGATCAGAAGAGAGGACTGAAGGCAGACACCACCACTGCACATACTTCCAGAAAATATTCTGCAAGTGCTCATTTAGAGACACAGGTTACCAGAATTTTCTCTTGGTCTTCAAGGACATCTTCAGGTGACTTACATATCACTGGGCAGTAAACTGTGCACTCTCCAAGTATCCAGAAACAAACCAAGAAACAGCAATTCCTTTAAAGCTATTTGGTGAAAATTTGAGAACTAGAACAGCATCCACCAAATAACAAAACACGGCTGCCCTACTTCAGGAAATTTGTTGCTATTGCAACAATACTTCTAGGTCAAGTAAGCACTCGTTTTTATCCGTCTCCCTGTAGATGACATATAGTTCTCTCTCACATCTGCATAAACACAGACTTTTTGCAGTATTATAAAGGTGAGCTGAAATCTGCCCTTTGATTTATGCACATTTCATCTCTGGCAAGCTACCTGATTCTGAAAAATCTTTATGATGTAATATTCACTACTTTAATTTACTGCAGCACAGAGTAATTCATTACTGCCTAGAAAACTTTCCAAAACCTTGCGAACTTAAAATACTAGTAGTAAAACAAAAATACAAAATGAAAAAAGGAGGGTGCAAACTCACTCCCTCATACAAAGCCCCCTGAATTTAGAAATAATGGGAAATTAAGCAAAACTAAAATGCAAAAGAACTGTCACAGCCAGGGATTACTCACCCATAAGCTCCATTACTAATCAGTTTAATTGTTTCAAAATCACTTTCCCGAGGCTTCCTCTGCAGCTTCAGCGAGGTATTAGAGCTCTTCAAAGTAAGAGATGAGAATGAACAAAGTTAATATAGTACTTTTTTTTCAAAATCAGGGGGAAAAAAAGCCAAACAAACCAGTTATCACCAGGCTGTGACACTGATGAACCAGGTAAAAGATCTGGACAGCCAGCCACACAGCCAACACAGAAAGGGACCAAGGGGCTCCTGAAACAAAGCTGCTTTCTCATCAAACAGGCATCTGATGCTCCCCAGCCAACTGTCCACTTCTCTCCAGGCACAGGTTACAGCCACGATGGCTTCTGGTAAAGGAGTTACTGGCAATTCTCATCTGGAATCATGGACTTCATGAATTCCACATGGCACTCGTTGGACACTGCCTTTCCATTTTAATAAACCTGACTTTTGTATTACAGCCTGGTAGTAACAAACTACCCTTGTTGTTGATGAGCCCTTGTTCACTCAAATAAACTTTGGCACACTTCAAACTAATGTCAGAATATAGTATGATATAACAGGGAAGATAGTGGAAAGAGACAAAATTAAAAAGATGGAAAATAAAAATGCATTAATTCTACCTCTAAAGAGGTCACTTTAATCTATTTCTTTGTCAGAGCTTTTTTAAAACCAAGTTGCCCTGAGTATGGTAAAACCCTTTTTCTAGTTAGAATTTTAAATTAATCTTGAAGATGTGTGAATTAGAATTGAGGTTCAAGGGGAAAAGACAAAGGCACAGGACTTCAAATTCAGACCTCCAAACCCACAAGATCTTTTCCAAATGTCTTTTGAACCTCCAAGAAATTCCATTACTCCTATCCAGGCAGTTTAGTAACAGCTAAAAATTGGAAGTAGATGTGGTTGAAACATTTTCAATTATATGCTTGCTAATGAAAACTCAGTGGATGACTAGTGAAAATGTTAATATAATGAACTACAGAGGAGCTGACAGAGAGGACTTACTCAAGTGTTCAGCCCACTTGTCTGCCAGTACAGGATTTTCTCTAATTGCTATTTATGATGATTGTGAGAAGCCCTGTACTTCAAAGTTACCTTTCCTGTCGCTCCCCGTGCATGCTTATTCCAGTTACATTTTGAGATGTTTCCAACTATTCCCTCTATAGTTTTCTTTACTGATTTCATCATCTCCCCTATTTACATTCCTTTATTACACATTATCCTTTCTGCATTTCTTCAGCATTTGCACAACACAAATAACTTCACAATTTCAATTGCTAAGCTAATGCTAAGCCACTTTGCACCTTAGATTCAATTAAGTACTTTGGAACTTCCCTTAAGCCTACTAGTTATTCTGGTCTTTTCTCCAATTTGTCAGTATCCTTCCACCAAATGCTGCTTAGGTCTAGTACATTATTTTAAATGCAGATGAATGAAAGCAGCAGAATAAAACCCACCTTTTTTACCAATTGCCAAATATTTTCTAAACATTTGGCAAAGTGCCAATATGAAGGATTCTTCATATTGGCACTTTGCCAAATGTTTAGAAAATATCCCAGAGAATTTCTTTTCAGTTATGTATCAGAACAGGTCTAACAGATAATCCATGCCTGTTAACATTTGTAAATACATGTTAAGTGCCACTGAATTACCTAGACATCCCCTAAAATGGCTTGTTTTCGCTATCCACTTGCACTGAAAATCAAGACTAAACTGTTAGAAATTAATCTCTCTAGTGACTGAAATCCAAGGAATAACAACCAACTGTTAAAAATAAGAATTTAAAATAATCACATTTAAGCCCACAATCAACGTGACCAGCTTGCTTTTCTTTTGTCATTCTTGGCAAACATCTCACAAAATACTACTGTCAGTGCTGTAGACAAGTGTTTTTGAACAGAGATTCAGAGGAATGATGCACAACCTTTCAGGCTGTGAACTAACTTTCTGAATCCAAGCTATTTGCTAACTTACTAATTTCTTCCTTGTCTCTTCACTGGATCTGTTCAGAATCTCTCAATTTGATCATTAGCTGCCTCTGTGAATGGACTGTTTTAAAATCACTTTAAAATACTTTGTTTTATTAAACAGTTTACCAATACTTCTAAAAGAAAAAGAAATATATTGACTGAATACAAAAAAGAAAGCAGTGGTGGATTTTGTGGTAAACACTAATTTTGTGGAAGATGAAGACACTGAGATGTCCAGGACAACACACAGAAAGCTTGATTATACCTTCTGAAAGCCTTCTGCCTGAAGAACTTCACAGAGTTAGTGTATTAACCAAATGTATAACCATATTGTTTATTCAATCTGTTTACACATACCAGGAGAAAACAGAACAGGCAGGGTTGGGGGCACACACCAGATTTTTCTTGCTCACATTCAGCAAAAACAGCAACATAATAGGAAAGCTTACATTTATTGATTCATCCACTTCCAGAGTTTCTGCTGTCCCACTGTCACAATTAGCTAGCTGAGCTATTTCTGGAAAGAAAAACCAAAACATTTTAAACTATGGAAAATACAAAACTAAATGAAGCACAGAAAACATGAAAAATGACATCTTCCTGGAATACATAATAGAAAAAGGCACCCTACCTGTAGCACTTGACGAATAACTTTCAGGTCATCTCCAAGCATATATTAAAAAATCCACCCAGAAAATGAAGACTTGCTATTCAGTGCCTATGTAATAATCTTCCACTGAAGCAATGAAGATTAGCCATGAAGCAATGAAGTACAATACTGGTTTCACTGCTGAGATCTCAGAATTCCAAGACCTGTGTGCAGACTGAGTACTAAGGGAAAGACACTAATCTGCTAGAACTCCTGAGGATCTCAGCCCCTGAGGGGTAAACAGGAAGATCCTTCTTGGGCTCCTTCACAGTTACAGCAAAAGCTTCTAGTTTAGATGTTTGATGGACCTTAAATAGTTTGCTTCTTCGCCTATCAGAATAAGCTAAAAGCTATTTTCATGGAAGCTTTTCATTCACAGAGTCACTAATACAGATGACTTCTCTGGGAAAGTAAGATTTCAGGAGCCTACAACTTGATCCGATTATCCCTGCCAGGGTCAACCTATGCTGCAGAGCTCCTAAACCCAGCCTGTTCTTCAGGGTGGATAGTAACCAAGAATGCATCTGGGTAAAAAAAGCTAAACAGGACAGCCAGTCACTAAAAGATCCCAGCATCCATATACATGTTTAATTATATAGCTTACATAGCTAAAGACGCAAATTTTATCACAATTATGTGCTGGGAATCAGAAATAAGACCACCTAAAATTTGCAAGATTCATTTTTACCTCAGGACTGTTAACTGAATTTATGATTATGAAATATATCTGAATATTCACAGAGAATATCTAAACTGGATTTTTCCATATAAAAATAAGTGGTTACTACAAGTGAAATGCTCCACAACATTTGCTGCAATTTCAAAAAGCAAATTAACCACATAGATAATTTTCTGTTGGAAAAGCTAAAGATTTTAGGAGTGACTCCTATGTGTCACACTATACAAACCAAAACATGTGCTAAGTGTAAGAAACAGAAAAAAGTCAGAATGTCATTTCAAAAGCCAAGCAGATCTTTCAAGTGTTAAAGAAGCTAAAAAGCATTCCAAAAATTAAGTCAATAAACAGTGAAAAATACTCCCAATAAAACAAGCAATCTTACAGAAAAAAAATTATATAGGCTGCACCTGAAGTGGATTTTCCAGTCAAACGTCACAGTTTTGCAAACATGGGGGTTTTAGAATAGAAGTACTGATGAAACCTTTATTGTATGGGTGACAACCAAGCTAGCTAGAATAATATACTTTGACAGCCTCCTCAAACAAAATTTCTTTCATAAATAGCAAATTAAAATATTCTTTTTGAAACAAAAGTTTTGCAAAATAACCATTATCTGAGAAATCCATATTATTTGCAAGCAGTAGGTACTAATGGGATGGAACCAAAAGTCAGCTTTCTAAACAGGGATCTACGGAACCATTTTGCAATGCCTGAAGAGGTTTTTCAAACTCATCTAAATACCATTAAACATCTGTCCTTTTTCATTCATTGATTTAGAACATTTCTGAAGACTCATGATTCAAAGAGGTAAAGATGGTAATTTAAAAAACACGGGGGAAAATTTCTCCCCAGGGAACTCTTCAGAAATGCAGTCACCAGTCTCTGCTAAAGTGATGAATCTGTTGTGGTATTGCTTTCAGTATAGTATAAATTTATCTAGCATTATGTCCAAATAATGCAAGCATCATTTGACTCAAAGAAAGGACACTACAGTTGTGACAGCAAACAAAGGAGGTGAGTAGAGAAAAGTCTGAAGTAGGTTGCTTTTCCCTGCAGATGAAATAAAATCCTTTGCATGAACATTTATGAACACTGAAGACATAAATTAACATCTTGGTTGAAAATACAATTTTGTGTTACAGGATAAGTAATGCTACTGAGTTGGACCCATTTTGTTTTGAAAACCTCGGTTCTGTTTTTTTAAAAAAATTCTATTTTTACATTAAAAGGGCTCCAAAGCTTTAAGGATGATCTTCCAATAATATTTTTATGGTAATGAATACAGTGCTCCAAATAACTCTCTTTGTAAAATATTAATCCCAGGGTATAAACCCATAGTGTCCTTTTATTTTTGCTTAAGTAGCGTCTCTATATATAGCGACACCAACATATCAAGAACAGGTCACTTAAAAAGTCATTGCACAGTGATTTATACTGTTTACAAATATTACTTTTTTTTTGGAGTGTGGGAGGAAAGCATTAACACAAATCAGATGGCCTAAATTACCTATTACAAATACTCATACACATTAATCTTTAAAACGAAACACTAAATAATTCAATTGCTCAAATATCCAACTGAACCAAGAATCAGTAATCCATATGTCATACACTCCTCAGTATTTACTGACAGACAACATAAACCACTTTTTCCTTAAAAATACCCCCAAAATCCAACATTTTAATTATCATTTGAATGCTTCAAAGTAAGTTATATTCATAAATATACAGTTTATGAAATATAGCAAGATGTGTCCTAGATGAAGTATGCTCCCATAAAACAAATACTTAGTTAAAGGAAGCAGTATTCCTTCTTTATATACAGGCATTTTTTTCTAGACCTCTCTCACAATAAAATGTCAAAAAAAAATTCAAAGTTGTTACTAAACTTGCATAGTGGGAGATTCTTGATTACTGCTGTGGAACACTTTTATCCAAATGGTCAGGAAGAGTCAATGAGGAAGGTAAAGTTCAACTGGTAGAACCAGAGTCAATGATACAAAACTCTCAGCCTACACTCTAAATTAAATCTTGCATACTTGATCAGTGAAGAATTGATGAACTGTCAGTTTAGGACAGATCAACAGCTCACCAAACCTGGAAGACAATGTTTTATCTTGCAGAGAATTTCAATACTTCTTTATCTCCTCCAAAACCAAAGGGAAAAAATTATTTATGTACATTTTCCCAATTTGTACGGCTTTCTTTGCTGCATTCCAAATATAAACAAAAAGCATCCAAGCTGTTAATCTGTACCTCAAACAAACAAACAAACAAACAAAAATACTAAATTTGGGTGAGGAAGTTCTGTGAAGATAGGAATTGGACTAATAATAGGCTTGACTTTCTTTAGATCTGTTAATATAACATTAATGTCATGTGTAGCAATACTCAATCCAACTGAATTAGAACTAGCTATTCCTTACACAACTGGCAGTGGTGAACTTCACGAACTGTTTTACTTCAGCAAAAGGGTTTTAACACACAATATACAACTTCTCTGATTTAACAACGTGTGATCATACACCATGAAAGCTAGCAAAAAAAAAAAAAAAGGTTTATTATCGTTTTTTGTAATTATTTTGTGTTATCAAGTCCTCTCCTAGTCCTCGTTGATAACATGGTAGACACACTAACTGGCACCAGCTGAGCTAATTTTTCCATTATGGCATTCCTGCTAACTTCGTCCAAATTGCAAAACTAACACTGAACACAATGATTCAATTTCTGTTTGTCACCAGTGATAGAACCTGGCTGCAGGGAGGCAAAAATGATCTGGCTAGGACAGGGAAGTAATTTTAGTTTTTTCAATTATGTCCTTAAGAGAACCATAGAATGCCTTGGGTTAGAAAGGACCTTGAATATCATCTTGTTCTAAACCTTCTGCAATGGGCTGGGACACAGAATCACAGTATCCACTGAGTTGGAAGGTACCCAAAAGGATGATGAGGTCCAGCTCCTGGCCCTGCACAGGACCACCCCAAGAGTCACACTCCAAGGCTGGGAGTTGGACTCGATCCTTGTGGGTCCCTTCCAACTCAGCATATTCTGTGATTCAGTATTATTTTACTGAAGTAGCTCTTAGAGACATAAGCCCACTCTCACTGCCTCTCCTGTTCAGTCCTCCCAGTGGCTCAATACAGTGGCTCAACAGTATTGCTCAATACTTCATGAACTGTGACAGGCTGGTGCTGCGACCACTTCCCTGGGGAGCCTCTGGGTGCAAATCCTTTTCCTGATATCCAACCTAAAGCTCTCCTGACACACCTTCAGGCCATTCCTTCAGATCCTGTCACTGCTCACCAGAGATCAGTACCTGCCCTTCCTCTTCCTCTCATGAGGAAGTTGCAGACAGCAATGAGCCCTCCCCTCATTCTCCTCCAGGCTGAACAGACCAAGTGACCTCAGCC
>VZUI01090294.1:0-41321 GCA_013401135.1 Cettia cetti
CTTCCCTCCTTCCTTCCCTCCTTCCTTCCCTCCTTCCTTCCCTCCTTCCTTCCCTCCTTCCTTCCCTCCTTCCCTCCCTCCTTCCCTCCCTCCTTCCCTCCCTCCTTCCCTCCCTCCTTCCCTCCCTCCTTCCCTCCTTCCTTTCCTCCCTCCCTGCCTCCCTCCCTGCCTCCCTCCCTGCCTCCCTCCCTGCCTCCCTCTTTCGCTTTCTCTTTTTCTCTCTCTTTCTCCCTTTCTCTTTTTCTTTCTGTTTTTTTCTCTCTCTCCTTCTATTTTTCTTTCTCTTTCTAGCTCTGTCTTTCTCTGTCTTTCTCCCTTCCTCCTGTTGGCCTGGAAATGTTGTCCATGCAGAATTGGAGGAGGTTGGCTCCCAGCCCAGGATTTCTGTCTGGTGCCCTGGTCTGAACAGGAAATCCCAGGCAGGGCCAGGGGCGCATGTGCGGCCCCGTCCCGAGCGTTCCATGCCCTGTCCCTGAGGGAAGTGTCCCCTGGGTGCTGCAGTGCCTTTGGGGTGCTCAGGAGCTGGGCTGGCTCTGAGAGGGGCTAAAAGATTTCCTAATCCTCTGTCTTTTGGTTCATAAACCGCTCCATACCTCTTAAAGATTAAATTTGGTCACTTTGATGAGTATGTTTTGGACAACAGTAACCAGGGATTTTTATGTCAGAAATGCTAGGGTCGATGCCAAATCAGTCAGCACTCCCTTTTCCCCGAATAGTTGCATCTGCTGATGATTTATTTACCTAGGAAAAAGAACAACTGATAACAAGTGAGCACGTCTGTGATCTGAGGTTATCCTTCCCCAAAAAATCAGAGGTCTGGGGGCCTCTGGCTCTTGCTGGAGGAGCTGCTGTTGGCAGAGCTCTCATGGAAAACATGCTAAGCCATGTCTGTACATAAGAAAGTGGAGGCATTAGGCAGCCATACGCTGTAAGGAAGAAGCGCCCTGAATTTCCATCTCCTAATCCACTTGTCTTTTTAGTACATGTATGCACAAAACATTATTATAGCACTTTTTAATAAATTGAATAATAGTAGACTTAGTGTTACATACAGGAGATTATCATCTTCAGTGATTGTGTGTGCACAGCTTGTGTTATCAGAAGATTAAATGAATCTTAAGGAGACGCTGCTTCACAGTGAGATTTGATTTTCCCCTGCACGAACGCTTCTTAAATTATTGAGGCAGACAACACTTGGCAGTGGGAAAGGCAACGGGAGGAAAGTTGTGAGCAAGGCTTTACCTGTCTTGTCAAATGGCTCACCTTGGCTGAGTGGAGAGGGTCCTATCGCTGGGAACACATGGGGTGAATTATGGGCAGATTAAGAGCTTCCTCCTTGGCTTAAGGCAGTGCAGCTCGCCCAAGGACTGCTGCTCCCACCTCCTCCCTGCTTGTTCATCTCCTCCACAGACCTTGGCACGGGGGACCATGAAAACTATCACCTTAAGTAAATCCTCATAAGCTATTCATGTTCCTCGACAACTTTGCTCATGCTGTTTGACTCACAATCCTCTGCCTCTTCAGTTCGCTCACATATTAACGAGTTTGATCACTGCTCCATATAAATGAGGCATAATCTGAAGCTGTCAGACCTAAACTGTCTTGAACATACACTAAGTGAATATATTCAAATTTCTCTTTAAAGCCGGGAATATTTAAATTAAAACTTGTCAGAGCTTCAGTTAACAGTTTACACTGGAAGTATTTTTGGTTGTGAAATACAAAAACAAGTCCAAAAATGACTTTTTGAGCTGATATTTGCCTTGCATATGGAAAACTCGTGTTGTGATTTCAACAACAAATGAGAAAATTGTCAAACTTCTATGAAAATTAAGTAAGCTCAAACTTCTATGAAAATTAATTAAGCTGAAACTCCTATGAAAATTAATTAAGCTCAAATGAAAAAAGTGTTAAAACACTTCACAAATTTATACTAATGTGACTTTTAACAATCACAATAAAAGAGCAACGGGCGCTGTTAACATTGCTTTTAATTTGGGTTGTGCTGCCTCTTCTGTCACAGCCTGAAACTGGATATCTATCAAAGTGCAAACACTGGACTCATTTATTTTTTTACCCCGTGATGTTCCCAGTGAAGAATGCTGTGTAAAAATGTCTCCTGGCTCTCGGGAGAGGCGGCCTCTCCTATTTTCCCTTTGAATGCTCTTTGCTTGTACCTCTCCCTCAGACTGCATCTGTCTGGGCTCTTATATCCTGTCTGATACTAGGCTGCATCCTCGCCTGGCAGAGGCCAGCACAGAGGCAGCCTGAGTGTCCTCTGGATTTTCCTTTGTGTTACTCTAGTACAAGTTCATAAAATTTAGGAATTTTTACCTTGGTGTGAAAGCAGCACAGAAATAAACAGTTTATTATTGTTACAGGACTTAAAATATGGAGTTTCCGACATCAAAGATGCAAGACAGGCTGGCTTTATAAGGAACTGGCAAAAGAAACAGTAGTAGGAGCAAATGATGTCTTTTTTTAGCTACTAGATAATACTTTGGAACTGAATGAAGGCTGCAGCTTATGAATCTCATTTCCCTCCTCAGCCACATCGAATGCAGAGGATGAGTAGCTCTCAGCAGTGTGTGTTGCTGAGTTAAAACAGAAACCCAAACGAGGTGTTGTGGCACTCCTGTGAGGAGCTGCTGTGCTGTCCCAGGCCTCAGGTGACAGGGAGAGAGTTCTTGAGCATCCTTGAATTTTGGCTCGTCTAATGGCACAAGTGACACGGTTTAGCCCCTAAATTCAAAACATTATCCTACCCAGTCAGAAAACATTCTCCGTATCTAGTGCCGTGTTCAAGGCAAAGCAGACATTTGAATTTAAGTCGAATCAAATGTGGGGAAGGTTTCCTCAGCAGCCTTGATGTGAACAGGAAATTGATCCTCCAGCACAAGGCCGCAGTGCCAGGAGCTCATTCTTCACTGAGATAATCAGGCACAAAACGCTGCAAGTTAATCAGTTCACTTTCGGTTTAGTATTTACATTCACTTCAGCTTTAAACAAGCATTTAATTAGTCCTGAAAGTGTATTTGAAAGCCTTCGTGTTGGACCTCGTAGATAATGAATGGTGCCTGTGAGTTTTGTTTTGTTACTGGAAAGTGAAACCAGATGCGGCTTCGCCATCCAAGTTCAGCCTCTGGCTGGCTGGGTGCCCTGGGAGATAGGAGTTTTTATCATTTGGGGAGGATTTGGTGTGCTGCACTAAAGCTGGGCATTGTGTTAGGGAAGGATGTTGATTCCACACAATGTTTAAGTTGCTGGAACAACATTCAAACGTATAAAGCAGCGGAATTGGATTCCCCTGTTCAAAAACAGGAAAAAAAAGAAAGGGATTAGTCTGTGGTTAATTTAATAACTCCCAAAGTTTCCATTACAATACACCTATATTCATCTCTTTATTAATTACGTGGTTGTGCTATTTAAGCTTCCTTTCTGTCCTTTGGGACCAAATTCTTGTCCTGGGTGAGAACCCAAGCTCCCTTTTGTGTTGGGAATCATCATGTGATGCGAGGCAGGGATTATGCCCAGCCATTCCTGAGTCATTAATGGGATTCCCGGTGAATTGTCTCCCCTCCGCCGCTTCCCTGCGGGGCCCCTGGACCTGACCTGCTCTTGCTGCTGCTGAAACTTGGTTTTTGCACTTGCTCGAGGTTTGTGTGGTGTTGAAAAACTCCTGGAAGCCGTTTCTTCTGTGATGGCTCTCTAAAGAATATCCATTTTAGAGTTACTTAAAGCAGCCCTGTGTCCTTTCTTACTGCTTTTGCCTCTTGGGACAGCCTGTTAAGGATCCTCCCCGAGGGGATGCAGAGGGAAAATCCTACTGCGTTTGTGATGCTTTTAATCCCCAGCCTGTCTATAGACTGAAATAAATAGAGCATTCACCTTTCTGCTGGTGGATTCCTTTCAAATACAATTTCAGCGTCACCTGTGGCATCCCGATTCATCAAGATCTGTTCTAAGCACTTCTGAATCTTATTGACCACTTGTTTTACAGGATGATAAATCCCCATTCTCCCAGAGCAAATAGATTTAATAGAGCAGGTTTTTTCCCTTGATTTATGTTTGCCATGACCAGAAAGCAGGATTGCAGCATCCAGCAGATGCTGCTCCACAATTACAGAGTCACAAGCAGGCAAGTGTCTGCTTTGCTGCTGAATGACAAATACTGTGAGAGGATTTGGTGACAGTTTATATGTTCATATAGAACCAAAGCACGTGGTGCAATTGTTGTTTCAAGATTAAGCTTTCTTGAAACCTATTTTTGATTTTAGGGGATGCCTCTGAGACAGGAACTCAGTAACTTATTGGGGAGGGAATGAAAATTGGCAAAAAGAGTGTATTAGAAGCAAAAAGAATGTATTAAACTTGAAAACAAAGATGAGATATTTTTAATGTGTGAATTCTTTAAAAAGTGGAAGCAGTGTGTGTATTGTACAAGGTTTGGAAGATGACTGTGGACATTTGAAAATTATTTTTATCCCTCCTTTTGTAACATCATAAGGGAATAAAAACAATGCTAATTGCATTTTAACGAGCCACAGTGTTAGTGCTCAACAGCTGAAGAAATGAAAGACTGACTGTGCTAAATTGTGCCTGTGTTGTACAGTTAGATGGGCTGGAAAAACCAAAACCAGGGTTTGGCTGAGGGGATGGGTCCATTGGCACAATGAGCCAGAGTCTGGGTTGCAGGAATTAGTGATGATGATGCCCCCACACTTTATTGATCAGGAGATTAAATTCTGCAGCTGCTTGCTCATGTCACTGTGGGTTTGTGTGATGTGGAAGGGGTGCCTTGCACTGGGGTATTTATGGGGTATTTATGGGGTGTTTGGGCCTGTCACTTCTCAAACCTTCATGAGTCAGAGCCAGGGGAGATAGTCCAGAACAATTATGTATATTTATTGTCATTCTTACATTAGAGCAAGACTTGTCTTAATAACCAAATGCTACAAGAGCAATATCTCCCTTGAAAACTTTATGTCAATAGAGCTTTAAAATTGCTTGAATATGAAGAGGACGTTACACAGAATAGATGGATTCTGCCAGCCTAAGGAATAGGAATTGACATTTTTCAGAACAGATGTCATTGATAATTTATAGATGGCTTTAAAAATTAAACTTTATATAGAAGCTGGCTTAAAAATGAAGTGTTGTCAATGTTCTGAGTGCATTGGGTACATTAAGCAGAAAGGTTCGTGTCACTCAGTGCTATTTAAATACTGCAGAAGTCAGGAGTGGCCGTGTCCTCTGAAAGTCTGGTCCTGTTCAATATTAAAGGCTCATGTGAGTCTGCTGCTTTCCAGATGATGTAGCTGCACTCCTAGGAAGTGTTTTGAAACTAGCAGTTATTGATTTTGTCCCTTACACTTCTGATTGAAACCTGGAAGTGAAGCGCATGACTTCTGGAGAAAAAGACAATTTTATGTCCAAAAATACCAGCTTGGCTTTGTGGTTTAAAAGCTGTAAAAGCTTCATATTGATGCCCTCCTAGTTTTAAAAACAGAGAGGCAGTCCTCTCTGAGAGCAGAGGCATCTGCTGTATGTGCAGTAACACAGAGCTGGGGAAATTATTGGGAAGCTTTCTGGTGCTTTTGCAGAATCAAAATTTCCTTTTTTCTTTCCTTAAATACACTTTTTTATTTAACTGCTCCATCTAAAACAAAGTAGGGGTTAATACACATTTTGCTAAGTAAGAAAAACAACCAAAAAAAGAGCCCCAGCCCAACACTGGAGGCTCAGCCCAGGAAGATGGGAATTCTGAGATAATATTCAATGTGCCCAAAGGGACAATGCTGTCTCTTGTTGTCACTGCCTATATTTAGCCACCGTGCTCATATGCAACTTAAAATACCTAGAATAGCAAGAAGAAATTTTTTTTCCCCCCTTCATTTGAAGTGGTTCAGTGTAGGGTTGTTAATTTTGGCTTATCACAGCTGACACTTGAGTGAGGGGGGATAAAATAGCGGCTTGAAGCTTTAACTCTCTCCACATGTGCCCCTCTGAGGAGCCCTCCTGACTCCTGCTAAACTTTCTCGGCTGCCTTAAATTATGTGCCCCCCATTTAGGAGAAGTTCACAGGTCATTTAGTTGATTTAAAATCCATTGTTGTTTGTGCAGCTGATAAGGGGTGAAAAAGCTATTAGTTAACAGACCCGGGTTCAGAAAAAAATGTTAATAATTCCAGCTTCCTACTCGAATCAACTGGAATTCTTCTGATCACTTAATGTAAACAGTGTGATTTATACTTTAATCCTCCAGTTTTCATGAAAATAAGCAATAATTTTCACACTTTCAGTGTTTCATGCTGTTGCAAACTTAAGTTTTTGCATTTTACCCAGTTACTGAAAAGATAATGAAGTATTTCTGTATGGCAATCTGGCAAATATTTATGTTTTAGGGACATATTACACACTTCACTGTGCTGGTTTTCAATGGGAAATGCTCCCAAGCATCAGTTTAAAAAATGGGGCAGAAAAATGAGAGAGAGCAAAGTCCTTGAGGAAACAGTGGACAAGTTGTTTATGGGGGGAATGACCTTGGCTGGTTTGGATCCCACTAATGGCCTGTTTATCCCAAAAGTGAACTCCTGGTCAAAAGGAGAGTGCTGAGCACGTGGGGTTGGGGGAGCAGGGAGCAGGAGGGTTGTGCTGGGTGGCCAGCAAGGGAGGAATCCCTGCTCCAGCTGGGAATCTGGTGGGAGCACAGCCCTGGGAGCTCATCCAGCAGGAAGAACCACCCTAAAAATTCAGATTCTAGGTCTGACAAGGCTGGAAAAAACCAGATGGCAGCGCAGGGAGCTGGTCTGTGGAGTCAGTGTTTTGGTTGTGCAGAGCTTTCCCTACATCTGCCCGAAGGAAAAACCACTCCTGGAATGCAGCTGAATGATACCTGCTCTCTCCCTAGAGGTGCTAACAGTTGTTTATGCTCCTGCTATCTGATGGTGGCACCAAAATGTTTCCTTGTTCTTATACAAACCTCGGGAGCAGCGTCAAAAATAATCTTGTCTGTTCTGATGGATCACTGGCATGTCAAAGTCCATGGCATGAGTGAATATCTCAGTCCTCAGGTCTGATGGACCACCAAATGTTGCACAAGCCATTCCAAAATCAATTGTAAAAATGAGCAATCACGTCTTTTTATAAGTGGATGATCGAATAAATAGAAGTTACAAAATCAGATAAGTTGCTTGATTAGTCAATACCGGTTCTGAGATTCTCTGATGTCACTTGCCCAGTTTTAACCTTTTTTCCCCCCCTCATGGTGGTCCTCATGCCTGTCCTGGCCTGGCTAAGGGGAGCTCTGTGGTTCAGCAATGACAGCATCTCAAAGGTTGTAGTCAGGTGGGAAAACCCGATATGCTCTGGCTCTCAGGAGTGCTTATTCAAACATTGCATTTCCAGACACTGGTGTGCCTTTAGGAATTTAAACTAACTTGTTTTAACTGCAGGGTGTTAATAAGCAGCAGGGTAAGATACAATCTCCTCTGAACAGGAGCTTTTTCTTTCACTATTTTATCTGCATTTCCTAAGAGTGTTTCACCGGGCATGACCATGCTTATATTTTGTGCTGGCAGCTCTCAGCCCTCTGTGACTCTGCCCCACTGCTCAGAGCAACCTTCCTCATCTGCTGAGGTTTCACCAGGGCCATTATTTGTAGAAATACAAATCCTCTTGCTCAGGAGGAGGCTGGCTTTGGGTATTTGCTTTAAATGTCATTTAAAAGTGAGCCCTGTAGTGATTTTTTGCATCCAAAACTCAAGTGTTGGCTTCCAGTCTTTCTCACCCTGTTTCACTCCTGGCTTTGACGAGCTCCTGCCTTGAGCCCTCAGTGGCCCTGGATGTCCATTTTGAGGGATATTTAGCTTAAAGAAGGTGCTTGAACTTGGTGTACCCTTTGCTTTGGATGCACAGAGAAGGTTTTGGATGCAGCTAAAAGCCTTCAGTATTGTATCACATGCTGCTGGCTTTGATGTACACACTTCAGCATCTTGTAAAAATGATCAGATGCATAAAAGATGGTGATAGGAAGAAGTTTATTGAGTATTTCTCTGGATAAAGGGTGTTGCAGGCATTTCTGGAATTCCTTTCTGAGTCCTTCTGTACATTAGTCTGGCAGTTTTGACCTTTTTTTTTTTTAAAGTGTGGATTTTGCCTCTATAGCCAGTTTGTGCTTGACTTCTCATGGCACTTGGTGTTACTTGGTATTTCAGGTAATAAGAGATGGAAAACATCTGCTGTTTGGTGAGGTACACCTTCAATGACAGCAAAATAGTGTGAATGAGAACATGAGCTCCACAGCATCACAACCCGGGTCACTCCTCACAGAAATGTATTGCTGAGAGGCAGGAGGCACTGACAAAAGTTAATTTTTACTGAAGTGTATCTTAATTCAAGTTTTTTTACTGCCTTGCAATGAGTGGGAAAATGCTCTAAGAAAAGTAGTTGTCAGTTTATGTCTAATTTAGCAGTGCTGCAGCTGAGGGAAGTTTGCCACAAAGTCAGGAATAAGGTAAAAAGTTTGAAGCTTAGGTTAAAACGATGGCAGATAACTTGATCTGTAGTTGCCATATATAGTCATGCTAGAAAAAGTCTGTAGGAATCCTCCAGACGTTTATGGACTTCTCTGATTCATCTGTTGGAGCCAAACAGCTCCAGCCAAGAGATAGGGAATTTGTTAAACTGCATTAAGTTCCTAAATTGCTGTAGCCCAAAGGAGCAATTCTTCCTTTTATAGGGGGGAGAGTAGGAGGGAGCAGGCAGGGAGGATGGTACATTATTAAGTCTTTTCTTTTGGTAAGAGTTTCAAGAGATGAGTAACATTCTAGAGCTCTTAAAAACAAAACAAAACAACAAAACCAACAAAAAACAAAACACAAACCACAGACAAAAAACTTGAATTAATTTCCGTTGCTCTCATCAAAAGCTGGCTGTCTAAATTTAGCCATTTCCTATAGACACTCAGCTTATGCTGGCAACAGTCAAACTGTTTGTCCTCAAGTGCAATTTGTCACCTCCCCCTTCTAAGTTGGTAGAAGATAAGCCTGTATTAATTCTGCTGATTTATTATTATACAAGTGTGCCTCATTTTAATCTGCCATCGAGCTGATTGTGCTTCAGCAGTGCTCGCTCCAGCTCCCCGTGTCTCCCTTCCGCATCTTCCATCCTCTGGGTTCCTTTTCCTGCTCTTTTTATCTCCTTTCTCTCCCCACCCCCTTCAAACACTGGAACAGTTCACAGTTCAGCACATGAATTTGGGAATTAATCCCAGCTGAGAGTATATATTACAGTTGTGAGGGGATGCTGCTGCTCAAAAAGCGCTTTATGTGGGTTTTTTATTTCTGAAGTTCAACTAACCAACAGTAAATGTATTGAATAAGTCTGTAGTGAGCTCTTGCTTTCTTTCATCTGGATGATTCATTTCTATCTACTGTGTGCTCCCAAAGCCATGTGCATTATGGGCCTGAGCCTGTTTCCATAGGAATTTTGCCAGGAAGTGTAAAGGCAGCAAAAGTTTGTTTTCTCCAAATTGCTTCACTCACTGAAGCAACATGAAAAGCTCTGTGCTGTGTTTTTTTTTTATTTAGGTCAGCAGGATGACAGTTAGATTAATTTCGAAGTGTTTTTACCAGGTATGCTAAATTAGATGTAGTAAAACCTTTGGGTCTGTATCCTGATGTTTTTGAGGTTGTCAATTTTTTTTTTTTTCCCCCTTTGAATTTCTCTTCTTTCTTGGAATCTGAAGTTATCACGTCAGCTGCATCCAAAGGGCGAGGCCTGAGCCCACAGCCAGTGACTCCCTGCATGGAAGAAGTCACAAAGAACATAAAGACAGCAGAGATGATGGTCATGAGTGGTTTAGCAAATACAGGACATGTATTTGCAGGACAGCAGGCTTTTTACTCAAGTTCTCATGAAACAACTTGTTTCCTGTAGGAGCAACTGGCTTTTGAATAAAAACTGGATGGTCAGGATCAAGATTAAGAAGAAAATCTTATAAAAAGATTAGTAGAGGATTGCGTAGTATTGGATTTTCTTGCATTGAAATCAAAGCAAAAGGCTGACTGTAATGATAGAAATCAGTAAATACACCTGTGTTCTTACATGCAGGTATGTCAGAGTGTGATTAATGCACAGGCTGCTCACAGCTACATTTGTATTCTGTGTGCAGAAGATAAGTAAGGAAAACAATTTTGCAATACCTGATGCCCCAGCAGTGCCTCCTCCCCAGTTCACAGATGATCCATGAGGATGAAGCCTGGCTCTTCGTTATTATATTTAACACAGAATTATTCCCCTTGGAAACTTAACTTTCTGGAAATCAGTAACAGGTTTTAAAACATGCTTGTTTTTTAGTAATCTCACTTTTCCTAAATGAAGCAGTACACTGGGATTCATGATTTCTGAATTTCTACCCATCTTTTCCTTGAGACAGAGGAGAAATCCCAGTCCCACAAGCCCAGTGCTGCCAGGCAGCTCCAGCTCCTGATCCATCATCCCAGAAGGCTGAAGTAGGGTGCACTCTGATTCCAGCCCTGCTTGTGGGGAGGGAATATAGAAAATTACAGCTGCAATTATGGTTTCACATTAAATATTCTTCTTTCTAAATCCGCCGTGTGAAGCATTAGGCTGTGTTTGAACTGGTGTTGTTAATTGGACCAGAGCACTTAGGTGCCTCTTCTGCAGAGTCATGGCCCCTGTCATTAGCCTCTCATTAGACACGTTAATTTTTTAGGGCTCATAATAATTACCTTTTTTCAGAAGTTCCCCATTTTACACTGAGGAGAAACCTCTGATCTGCAGGCTATAAATCTGGATAAGCAGGGAGCGGTAGGGATACGTTCTCTATAGACTTTCAGAGTGGGAAATACAGTGGATGGAGGATGAAATCCTGCAGGATGTGATTTGGGAGGAGTGTTCAGGGTCTTTTTCACTGGAAAACTCAAATTACAGGGACAGAGAACTTGTGGAACAATGTGGAATTCATGGAGGAGCAGAGCAATTCTGATTAAAATGTAGATGAGGCTGGTTTGGGGGGATGTAAAACTCTACTGGGATGCACAACTAAGCAGTCAGTTTGTTTCCCATTTTTTTGGACAGATGGGCTCATCTGATAACGTCTGCAGGTACTTAACAAAGCTCTAATTATCTTTGCTCTGTGTAGGGATCCTGGCCTAAGCTAGGAATGACAATTCCTGGATTTCACTGCCGTGTGTTTGTCCTGCTGGCAAGAACAGTGCACCTCAGAGGTTCTGAAATATTTATTTTGTGTATCAGATGGGTTTTCATTACATAAATAAGGAGTTCTTCTGACCTGGGATGGTGCAGACGTGGTTTTTGCTGTGACAAGGGTCTGTCAAGGCATGTTTGGTGTCACCCCAAGCCTTCAGCATTGGGTTTAACAAGAGAGCAGGAGGGACAATCTCCATGGAGCCATTATCCACTGGGAAGCTTTTAAAATTAATGTTTCTTAAAAGTGGTGATTGATTTTCTGTGTGTGTTGGTGAAGTGTTACACAAGTCACCCTTTCCCTTTTTTCCCCTACTGGAATTTTGGTGACCAGGCTTTCATTTCATTAGAATTACCTCCTTCCAAAGCTCCACCTGAATCATTTTTGTTTGAACTGATTTTTTTTTGTTTGTTTCCTAGCAACTCTACTTTTTAAGTTCTGCATAGTTCCTGTTCAGTGTCTTTCCTAGTCACTGTTAACTCACTGGTTTATAAATGATACCAGGCTTGTCACATGAGGCTAAAAAGCTGAGCTCACCACATTAATTTGTAAAGTTAGTTAAAAAAATCCTTTTTCTATTCTGCATAGTGTATGTGTGTGTATATATACACACACTTCCACACATATATATGGGTGCAACAGTTCCTCTCTGGCAGGGTGGCTTTTTAAACATTTGGGAAGGTCCCCAGGCTGTTAGGACGTGGCTGCACAGGCCCAGAGTAA
This sequence comes from Cettia cetti, assembly GCA_013401135.1. Classification (NCBI taxonomy): domain Eukaryota; kingdom Metazoa; phylum Chordata; class Aves; order Passeriformes; family Sylviidae; genus Cettia; species Cettia cetti. The sequence goes on from VZUI01090294.1 coordinate 11,956, forward strand.
ACCTGTGAGCTTTTTGTTTATTTGAGCTTGGAAGAAGCCATAAGAGGATTCCATTAAGACTTGGGCAAATTCCACTGAAAGCAAAGTCCCAGCACGGCTCCTTCCCAGGTGCTGCATTTTCCCAGCTTGGGAAGAGCACAGTTTGCACCCTCACACTGCAAGGGGCCACAGGGCCAGCCCCAAAATTCTCCCTCTTCACCTCTTTCCCCATGGCTGAGGAGCACCCATGCAATCTTTGGAGTTTGGCAGATACCAGGGGATTTCCACAAAGAAACTCTTCAAACTCCTCTGTGGTGTCTGCAGTCCCTTCCTTTGGGATTGTCAGGTGGCTGCAGTCTGGCAAAACTGTCTGAAATGGTAAAACAGCAAAAATTCCCTCTCTTTTTAAAGAGAAAACACTCTGTCAGAGTTTATTCTGCAGGCCCTGCTTTGGAACCTCTCTCCCCCTGAATGTCAATGCCCAGGGTTTTGCTCAATGTTCCACTCGGAGCTGAAGTCTGCACTCACTAAATCAGCCCTTCACAAATGGAATATTTTTTCACTTCTTGCTGGGTGGGTCCATACACTGAAAAATAGGTCAAGAACAGTAATCTAAATCTACTGCTAATAAATAATTAAAGCTAATGGAATTTGCACAAGATCTGTGAGCTTGAAATATTTCCGAAAGTACTGTGGTGTACGTTTTGCTACTGTAAATCAAGATTTTTTATTTATCATTGTGCTACGTTGAAACATATCTATAAATGTAACTTAAAAAGGGTGTTTTTTGCACAGAGAAAACACTGGCATGTTAGTGTATTGAAATAACTAAAAATATCACAGAAGATTGATACGATCATGATTCATTCTTTAATGATCGGATTTCAAGTAAATACTTCAGCAGCCTTAAGCAATAAGAGGTTTTATATCTCATTAAATCAAAGTGTAAATTGAGCAATAAATTGTTTACTCATATGATTTACTTTGCCTTATATTTTAGGAATTAAGTAAGTCATCTAAGCTACTGTATAATACCTGTTTGAACAACTATCTGGGATTTCAGTTTCATCTCTTTTAGATTAAAGCAAAGTAGAACTTGCTGGAACTAATTAAATATAAAGACTTAAATGTTTCCTTTAGTACACCCCCAATCACATGTGCCCAGGATTTCTGGAGGAAAAAAAAAATTGGAATATTCTGGGTTTTTTCATTATACAAAGAAATAATATTTCAAACTTGTGCACTGGTAGGTGAGTGTCTGAGTGATCTCAACCCCTTCACCCATTTTCCCATAGCAGGGCAAAGCATCTGTGCTTGCTGCCTCTCTCTAATTAACCAGCAGAACTGCTTACTCCTAATTATAGTTAACTTGCTGATTTGTGTGTTTCATGGTGACAAGTTGTGTCCTTGAAGTACACAATAATCAAACACACCTCAGAAGTTGATGCCAGCGTTCTTCCCAAATCCTTCATGCTTGGCTGCCTCTCACCTCTCCCCCTTTCAGCTGTATTTATGGGAAGCTCAGCAACATTCTGGAGATAATAGCGGGGTGGATGGGGTGTGTGGAGCCCTGGCTGTGAGGGCACGTGGATAAACATCCTCCCAGTGCCTAGGAACAGACATCCACCCTCCCAGCTCGCTGCCTCTGGGGAGAGGGGCAGCAGCCTGGCACACAGCTTTTGTCAGGAGAGCTCTCCTTCAGCTGTGCTGTTTCTTGTCATGGAGTCATGGAATGGTTTGGGTTGGAAGGGACCTTAAATCTCATCTCATTCCATCCCCTGCCATGGGCAGCAACACCTGCCACTAGCCCAGTTGCTCCAAGCCACATCCAACCTGGCCTTGGACACTTCCAGGGATGGGAAGTGTTTGGTGTTGATGGAATTACAAACCCCCTCCTGCACAGCCAGATGCCCCGGGGTTGTCTGGAAGTTTTTCTGTGTTGGGTTTTTTCCTTTTTCTTGCTTTTTCTAAGTTCTTACAGGAAAGAATCTAGGGTCAGGCTGTCCAGCCCCTGCCAATTCGGAGCACAGGGCACTTGTCAGTGCCTTATTCCATGTGGGCAAACAGGGAAGGGGACACGAGAGGGGGAAGCCTCAGCTCTCTGGGGTGATGAGGCTGCTGCAGAATGGGTTGGGACAGCTGAACTGCTGATGTCACCCACGCTGATAGCAGTGGGCTGCTTCTCATTAGGATTCCCATGCCAGACACTGGGACATTCCCCAGCCCGTGCAGGGCTCCAGCAGACAAAATACAGAACAGCTGGTGGGAAATGTGGCACGGAGGCCAGGCTGGAATGCTCAGGCAGGTTTTGGGGTTGCTGTGTTTCACAGGAACACAGTGCTGGTGGAGATGATAAAGGTGTGGAGGACAAGCTCAGCTTGGCTGGGCCACTTTATCAAACTGGGGTCGGAGGGCTCTTGTTGTGACATTTCGAGATAAGCATTTGGGAGGTAAATGAGATGGAGCAGCCTGTGAGGAGATCAGGAGGTGCTTGTGGAGCTTCAGACCTCAAGTAAATTACAAATACAGCCTGGCCATTGCTGTGTCCTTTGTACTGTACACAGGGTATTAAGATCCAGATAAATAATGTAGTTTTGTTGTCAGAAAGACACATTTGGTTGCCCAGGATTTTAACACAGATTTATTCTTGGTTTATTTTCCGTGGAGTTATTTTTAATGAGAATGGAAAGGGAGTTAAAAATTATGTGGATTCAGATTTCATTGTTTAGCTACTTGATCAAAATATAAGCTCATTGTTTTTACTCTTGTGAAGAGGAAATGCTGTATTAGCTTTCAGCCATCAGATTTGATTCAGATAATGATACAGCATCCTAATTCTTGGGCTCTTCATCAGATACAGAGTTCGTCTGTGATAAAGCCTTTTCAGAAAACTGCTCTACCCCTGATAAATCATCCAGAGAGAAAGAATGCATGTATTTAGATGACACAGAAAAATAGGCTAATAATGGGATTGTAGTCCTATACTCAAATATTTCAGTGTGTTTGTGTTGATAAATTATAATTTGTTTTAATGTTCAGTTGCATGGACCCTTTTCAGCTGTTCTGCTTGGCCACAGTGTTTTGGTAGCTTTTTGAGGGCTGGAGCCTGGATGCTTTTCCTGTTTTGATCACAGCCCAGGCAGTAAAGGCCACCACACTTTAAACAGATAATAAATCACCCGGTGTCCTTGCTAACCAACACTGCACATTCCCCTGGGCCTGAACTGAACGCCCTTCTTCCTGTTCAATTTAGTGTAAAGAAGGTAAAATTCTGTTTGAAGTTCAGTGTAATATTTTGAGACAAAGTCTGATGAGAAATTTTTCCAAACTGCCAAAAATAAATCTCCCCAGCAGAGCTGTGACTCGAGGCATATGTATTCCTGACTTCTGTCTGTTTATTTTTATTTCCCTTTGGTTGTGAGCTGTCTCAAGTTTTGATGTTGTTTTGCCGAGGAAGGAATTTTAAAAGTACCCTATAAACTCTTTCCTATAAACTCTTTCCAAGGGCAAGCCAGGAAAAGAGGGGGAGAAAAGAAAAACTGGTGTGAAAAAGGTGTTTATGCCTTTTGCTGTGGTGTGTGCCATTGATCCACTCACCTGCACAGTGTTTGGCTGGGTTTAAAACACTGCATCACATTCCTGCAGTTCCCTTTCCTGGCCTGTTTGCTCTGGGAAGGGAATGGCAGTGGGATGCTCTGTCTCAACTGTTCAGCTGCAACAGATTTCAAGTTATTGTGAAGATTTCAAGATGTCAAAGCATTTTACCCCGTTCAAGTGTGTGCTCTGCTGTGTCCTGGGATTGCCCTGCATGGATTGCAGTGGGATAACCCATTGTTTGCCAGTGGAGCTGGATCACCCTGAGCTGCCTTCTCCTCTGGCAGGAAAAATTTCCAAAGCAGTTTTACCCCCACCACAAGCTGCTGTCTGAATCAAGCACATGTTTTCCCATGCTGGCATGAATTTTGCTTGGTAACCTTCTGATTGCTGGGATTAGTTTTCAGCATCCTGAATTTGCAAAATGAATGCATTCGAAAGGTTTTTCTCCCTTTTTGTTTCTGTTTTCATATCTTTGGCATGCTCCTCCTATTCCTCTCCACCCTTGCTTCTCTCCCTCTCTGCTGCTACAAACAACATCCCTCATTATTCAAGATGAATATGAAGGTGAAGTCCTGACATAGTTTATATCATGAAATAAAAAGTGCTGTAAATCCCTGTCTTTCAGAAGTCAGGATGTGCCAGAGGAGGCAGTTAAATAGCAGGATCTTGGCTAGAGCCTGCCATGGGCACATCAGCAAGGATGACATTGTCCTGCCTCTGGATCTGGGATTAGACCCCTGTATTTCTGCCTTCACCACTTCTGACATCACTTTTCTGGCTGGTGCCAAACAAGTCAGTAAATTCAGAGGCAATATCAGGGACATAAGCCCTAAACCCAGTGATTTTCAACCAGCTGAGATTTTTATTTCAAGAAAAGTTGCCTTGCTTGGATGATATAATTTTTCCTGATTTTATAAAGGGTGCCAGTGTCCAGGCTGTAAATCTAATTCTGTTTGCAATTTCACTGGGCACTAAAACCGCCTCTGCCAGATTTTGGCCTTGAATCTGGGCATTTATTTTGCCATCAGTGGTTATTGTTACTTTCTTCAATGTCAGCATCATTATGTTACAAAGAAGTTGTAAAAGGTGCAGAGCCCTCAGGTCTCCCTGAGGAGGCAGGGAGTGGGGAAAAGCTGCTCAACCTGCCATTTTGCTTTGGTAGAAGTGTAATTTGTAGATGTTTGTGATCCACAAGGACAGTGTTCAACCTTTTTGTGTCCCAAAACAGACAGCAGGCTATATCAGGAAACATTTGGGTGACTTGGCTTGGCCTAAGAACAGAAGCACAGTTTGGTTCAGTCCAAAGAGGGAGCTCAGAAAGCTGCAATATTATCCTTGACTTGATGGGGATTAAGCTGTATTTTAGTGCAGTAACCATGTCAGAAGTGAAATTTGAGTGATCATTTGTCTTTGATAGCTTCATTTGCCTTGGGCCCCCTAAGCCATTTCTCAGGGAGTGGGAGAACTCCAGATACTCCAACTCTCTGCATGACTTGTCATTTAAATGACAAAAATCACTTCTCTCAAAAGCCTACTTTTCCTTCAGGAAAATCAGATTAAACCCAGGGCTGAGAGTGTTTTGGTGAGTGGTTTAACATCCAATATGTTGCATGACTGTAGATGTAAAAGTAAATGTGTTGGAAAAGAGAATTTCCCAACTTTTTAAGGTCACCTTCTTTTCTGAAAAGAAGGAGGCCTCAACAAACCCTTTTCTATATAGAGCAAATGCTTCAAATATGTCTTTGTGACCCCCTGCACCAGGTTCAGGTAGCTCAGGGACTGTGGCCTGTGTGCAGGCAGGAAGATTTCATGGTTACTGAAGCAGCTGGTGACTGTTCTAGTTGTGGGCAGTATTCCTACAGCATTGGAGGGGTTATCCAGAGTCTGACCAAATCTCACCTGGCCTTAAAGATGGGTCTTTAGTACTCATTTAGCACTAGTTCTGCTGAGTGAGCCTTGGAAATCTCCCAGGATGGGAGATCCACCCTTTCCCTGCAGCAGCATCAGTGCTGCCCTCCCAAGAGATGCAGCATCAGGTTATTGGTTTAATCCTCTTCCAGATTTATTTCCAGGTGTAAGTGCACTATGAAGTGGCTGCTTGTGCCTTGTCAGTGGCAAAAACAGGAGTGCAACATCTTGGCTGTGCATGACTAATAGTGTCCTCTGCAAAGTTACTGGATTTTACTCCTCAGGCACACACATAATGAGAGTTACAGAATTTGTAAGTGAATTAGACCCAAACCGGCTTAGAAGTGAAGCCATGGAAAATTTTATGTACAATAAATATACCTTTTTGTCCTAAATTATCTCAGTTGCTAAGTGAAAATATGCTATAAACCTTTGGAGTGATTCTGTGGGCAGCATTTTAATGAATTTTGTAGCACTGAGTGTGTTGTAATTTGGAAGAAGAAATTTTGAGTTCTACAGAAACCAACAAATAATACTTGTCATCTTCAATGAGCTCCAGTTCTCTGATGACTAAAGCCAGAGCACTCTTGGGAAAATAATAAATAAAATAGAGATTTTACAAAATGGCAACGCTTCTAGTTGAAATGATTGTCCAGAATCATCTTCCTTTAAGCCTGGCTTCCATTTGTGGGAATTTCCTTGGCATAAGTTCAGAGGTATAGCTGCTGTGAAGGTAGATAGAGGCATTTACTGCTAATCTCATTAATGTTTCAGCTGAATTAGGAGACTGAAGGCATTTGGTGCTTACCCAGCACCACCAGAGTTTGGATAATTAATACCATTTGCAGCAGATACAGGTGTATGTCAAACTGGAAATTCAGACCTGCTCAAAGTGAACTCCAGGTATAATTCTATTTTAATCAAAGCTCCCACAAAATGCGATCAGAATTTAAGTAACACTTGAGAACTGAAAATAACGTCAAGAAAAGCATGATGATGATGACTTGTCCTTTGCAGTTTTTCTGATGGGATTTCCTGCTTCTGTCTTCCAGGACCTGCGCAAACAGGTAGCTCCGTTACTGAAGAGTTTCCAGGGAGAGGTAAGAGCTGCTTCTGGTTCTGGGGATGTTTTCAGTGCTGCTTCTGTGCTGGCAGGGTGTGTGTGGCCAGGTGGGCACAGAGCCCTCAAGGCTCAGCCCTTTGCATTTTGTGTGTGAAAGGGAAGGGCAGCACCTGAAGGGAGCCTGAAGATGGAGAGGGAGATTTTCCAAGAGCACAGCGTGACAGGACAAGGGGGAATGGCTTCAAACTGACAGAGAGTAGGTTTAGATTGGATAGTGGGAAGAAATTCTTTCCTGTGAAGGTGGTGGGGCCCTGGCACAGGTTGTCCAGACAAACTGTGGCTGCCTCATCCCTGAAGTGTCTAAAACCAGGCTGGATGGGGCTCTGAGCAACCTGAGATAAAGGGAAGTGTCCCTGAGCATGGCAGTGGGGTGGAACATGATCCTTAAGGCCCTAGAGGTCATTCTGTGATTCTGTGATATGCTGGGTTTGTGCTGGACAATCTAAACTGGTCACATCTCTTTGCTCTGAGCCTCCCTGAGCATCCCTGAGTCCCCCTGAGCATCCCTGAGCCCCCCTGAGCATCCCTGAGCCCCCCTGAGCATGCTGTTACCGTGGCAGGGACCCAGGTGGCACATCCAGCTGGCTGGGCCTCACTGACCCTACAGGTTGTGCTCCTAATGAATGCAGCGTAGTGCACTCATAAAACAGGAGGATACTGCAGATTGTTCTCCCTGCAAAGCTTTTCAGCTGTAAAACCCACCTTGTGTTCCAGAGGGCTGATGGAAAGCCCTGGCTTGGCAGGTGTTTGTTGGAAGGCTGCAGCCCCGCTGCTGGCTCCCACTTGGGTTTCTCTTCACAGCACTCGCCGAGAACACACGAGCAGAGTGCTCACGAGTTTAAAAGCCAACTGTTGTTATTCTGAAGAGTTTCTATAGGCAAAGGCTCCTGGGCCAATTAGAGAGTTTTCCATTTTTGCTGTGGGCAGATGGGAGCAGTGGTCCTGCTCGGAAAGCGTCAGGGAGGGAAGGTGGAGATGGCATTTGTCCTTGTAAAGCTCCGTGCCTGCGTGGGGTGCTGGATGGAGGCCTGAGCTCACACTGAGACACATTACAGAGCTCTGCCCCTCCAGAACTGTGCTCCAGCACCTCCTCAATCCCTGAGTTGTTCACTGACTTTAGATTGTGGCAGTTCCATCAGCACAGGGAAGTTCAGGAGCGTGTTGGCAGGATAGGGATTTAAGTGCACAGCTCCCCTGAGTGAGCCTTGCATTCCTGATCACTTCTACATCCTGCTAAATCTGGGTCCCAACTAGGCAATAATCCTCATTTCAAAGCAGCATGGTACTTTTTGTTTTACAACCTGATTTCCCAAGTATTGCTAGAAATAAATAAATAAACAGGATAACTTTGTCCTTGATATATCCAACAGACATTTGTGAGAACAAAGAATGACTTGCATGAGTCCGTTTGCCAATGGAAATTTACACTTTAAAATTGCTCTGAGTGCACTGCACTGCTCTTAGAACCTTTTCACTTCAGCTTCAAGCTTGCAATGCACTGACTGAAAAGTGCATGTGTGCTTTCAGCACCGTTCTTTAATGAAGGGAATGTCTGAGAATCAAGTAAGAAACATAAATTTTGAATTTGGCTACAGTGAAGGAGATTCTCCCATTAGATCTTCCCTGGTGGAGACAGCTCCCTGTTACCTTGGTATGGCTCACACACATTCCTCTCCTGTAGTTTTGCTTCACTGATATAAAAGTGAAGTTTATTTTGGTATAAATTCAACCTCACGAGAGTAAAATTTGTTGTAATCCCCTGTTACGTAAATGAAGCACAAATACATTAAAAGATTGTGCTGCTGAATCTCCGGGCTGGTGATTCCAGTCTCCCTAATCGAGACAGGGTTTCAGAAACCTAAAAAACCTGAACTAATCATGATTGACTACATAAATGCACCACATTAAACTGTGAATTATGGTATTTGATTATAGATGTAATTACTGTATCTTGTTTTGGAGACAAATCAAAATACCGAGGATATGAGCCTGTTCTGTTGAGTTATATTTGATTGTTCAGGATATAGATCTGGTTTCTGGTTGTTGTTAAGGCTGACTTTCTAAAACATCAGGAGATGACTGCTCTGGGTATCTCAAAAACAGATTTTGTTAAGCAAATAGGCTTCTCTCCATTCCAAATCCACAGGAGATGCCTTGACTCCTGTCCCCTGAGAGGCTCAGAGAGCAGCACTGCTGGGAGCAGACACTCACCTCAGCAGCCCCCTGGGACTGCCTTGCAATCATTTATTACCTCTCAGGTGATGTTTAATGCCCTGGGAGGAGCTGGCAGAGGGACCTTTTGGTCACACAGTACCTGTGGCATGAGATGTGAGCAGGGAGGAGGAATAGGGCGAGAGGTTCCCTGATTTTACTACACAGGGATCAGTTTCCAGCCCCAGATTCATCCCTGGAAGTGTTCAAGGCCGAGCTGGATGGGGCTCTGAGTAACCTGCTCTAGTGGAAGGTGCACATGGCAAGGGAGCTGGAGCAGGATGGGCTTTAAGATCCTTTCCAACTCAAAACTTTCAGTGATTCTGTGACTTTGGGGTTTTGAAAAAGATCAACAGCAGTGAGTAAACAAAAGAGAGGAAAGTGGAGAAGTGGTGGGAGTAAATGGTTTTTAGGGCCCCTTCTGCTGGAGTGTCCTGGAGCAGGAGTAGGGAGTGCTGTAGGAGCAGCCTCCATAGGAATTGTGGGTGGGAATATGGAACTTTGGGGCACCACCAACTGCTCACTCAGAAGTGTGGAAAAAGGAAAAAGGTTCTTGCCTGATGCAACTTCTCCATTTCCCTGTGGGAGTCTCCACCACATTTTCCCCTCTGACTCCTGTCTTCACCCCCCACTGCTGCTGCTGCCCCGTCCTTTGCTCAAGATCTTAGATAGAATTAAATGCTTTTGGCATGAATAATAAATTAGATTCCACATCACAAGGGAAGTGGGCTTTTGCCAGTCCTGTGTGGGCTGAACTGTCCACAGGGCTCTGGGCTCTAGGGAGGGCCCCAGATCAGAGGATGGAGGCAGCTCTCTAATAAGCACAGGTATTTAAGCAGCTTTACATGGATATTGCTGTGTTCCTGCTCCTCACCCCCTCCTTTCCTCAGCACTATTTCTGGTGTGATCCCACTTTCAGCACCAATTGGGGTTTTTTCCCCTCTTTTTGCTGGCCTGGTTTCCCACCAGGTGGGTTCAGAGCAGCAGCTCAGTGCAAGGGAGAGGCCAGGAGAGCAAAGCCAGAGGCAGGAGCAGCACAAATGTGTCAGCTCAGGTTGACTTAAACTGTTCTTGAACTGTGCCTGGGTGAGCCTGATGTGACTTGGAGAGAGGGGAAGTTAAGCTCAGGTATTTCTGTCCCCTCCCAAGCTCGATTTATGGGAGCTGCTGGTAAACCTGGGGCCAGTTGGCTTTTTTAAACAAACCCACAGGTCGCTTTAGCCAATTTTTCTCTTCAGTGTAAGCATGGAATGTTGATACTTCCCCCCAGTATTTTCTCTTTATATCATATGAATTTATAAATACCGGACAAAGCAGAACATTCTGTGTTCCTTAGTTATTTATCTCATTCATTAAGATAGAAATGGTTCCAGTTATCAAATATTCAGTTTCCATTAGTACTTGGAAATAACTTTTTTTGTATAGATCTCAGTGTGTTAAGTAACTGGATTTTTTATGGTAAGAGTTAAAGTAAAAGCACTATGAAATGGAATTTAGCATACTACAAATTTTCAAATGCATTCCTAGTTCAGCATAAGCCCCTATTAATTCATCACTGGAGAATAGTTTTATTATAGTACTTTTTCCTTATTTAGGATCTTAATGGAAATTTGAAGGCAGTTTTCTAATTTAACAGAATGTTGTGTCTGCTTCAGAGCTGATGGTATTGTTCTTTTGAAATCTGTGGGTAACTTTTCTTCCTTCCCTGGAAGATTTAAGGTCTGGGTGGTGTAAATAGGCTATTGTGAGCAAGACAGTTAAAAGTCATTAATTTCAGAAGTGTAAAATTCCTGTCATTTTAATCTTAAATCTCTGTCTTGCTTTTCCTTTTCATTGCCATTAACTTGAGGATGCAACTTATTAATGGTTTGCTCTCCCTGTGCTGGGCTAAATACAGGACAGTACCAGGAAAGGTTAAAGAGCTTTACCATGCAATCATGAAATGATTATTATATATAATTAGCAAGGCACTCCTGCAAGCAGCCATCTGAATAAGCTGTGTTTTGGATAGGTCATTGTGCTTTACCATCCATCAGTGGATGGATATTTGTAAATGAAATCTGAAAAAAAAAAAAAGCAAGAAGGGATGTTCTTGGGCCATGCTAATTTACAGAACTGAAGTTGTGGTATGGAAATCTAATGTTGGAATCCGTATTTGTGAAGTCATCAGACAGATATTTTAAGGCTGGGAAAGGATTTCCTGAGGTCATTAGCATTCTTTTCATGTGGCATAAGAGCACTGTCCAACAGTAATGCAGTAATCCCTCATTTGGAGAACCCTCTAAGGCACAGACTCCAAAACAACATGCTGGACTTGATGTCTGTGAAAGCCATTTCTCATATTCTTCTCCCAGAGCAAGTACTTTTAAGGGTATTGCCATTCTGATGAGACCACTCTGGCTCCCCACTCAGCTGAATTGCTCTTTAAACTATTAATTTGGTCAGTCGAGTAATTTAATAATTTTCCATATGCAGACAACAGAAGCTGAAAATCAGTTTGATGTGCTGGAACTACTAATCATGTCTTTGAAGGAGTACTCTAATAATGTGTGTGCCTAAACCACTTCAGACCTACGTTCCTTCTGCATTTTGAAGGACTATCCCTGAGCTGATACTCATATTTTTCTATTTTACCCCCTTTAATTTCCTTATGTTAAATTTCCAAACCTAATTAATACAATTTCTTTCCTGTACATTCACTCCATGATGGCTCAATTAGAGCAGCAGTAGAACTGTGGTTCAATATTCAGGCCAACTTCATAATTGAAAACACATTTTCTTCTCAAAAGCTGCAGCTGGTTTGGTTCTGCTCATGCAGAAAAGGATATAACCTTGCATAACATAGGAAATGAACGGTTGAGAGAGAAGCCAAATTCAATTTCAGTCAGATATTTTGAGGATAAGTCCATGATCTATGGAAGCAAGGGAATGAAAAGTGTGTGTATGTGGAAAGCAGCGTGTTCAGCACTCTATTAATCACGGCCAGCCTGGGTGCTGTTGTGTGCCTTGCGTTAGCACTGATGCTCGTAGGGAGGCTGGAGAGCAGCCAAGCACTCCAGAAGTTAACCTCTTAAAGACCCTGAGCTGCTTTCTGTTGAATAAATGTAATTTTGTGGTCAGAAATAAATGCTTGTGATGTAGCAGGAGCTTTGAAAACAACAGCGTGGCAAAGCTATTACAAATTGCTCTGTGTTGGGGAAGTCAACAGCATACATCAAAATCCAGAGCTTGTGTTTGGGCCCAGAGCCTCTCTGCTTTTCAATGGAAGTCCCATCAAAACCCTCTATTTACCAAAAGTTAATTTTTTTGGCAGATAATTCTCTTTTCAAATCCACTCTGCACCTCAGTTCTGTTCCTCAAAGCAGGGAGAGGTCATGACCTGCTCTTGGGGTAACGGCAGCTCCACAGTGCTTTCATTTCTTTGTTTACAGAAGTGTGTAAATGATTATTTATTTATTTTTGGCTGGCTTGATTGCAGTTTAAACAACATCTTCCCTGAGGAAGGTGATTTAAATATACTCCAGCATCTCACGGGCAGATGAGCTCTCCCTGCTGAGCACATGGGGTGGCTGCTGCAGGGCCAAAAGCATCCCTGAGAGGAGACACTGAGCTGCAGGGGAGAGACAGAACTGCAGAGACTCTCAAATACAGTCAGAGCATCTCCTATTTTATCCCTTTTTTCCTTCCTGGGACAACTCTCAGCTGTGGGGATAACAAGCAAAGTCCCAAACCTTACACATCCCACCAGCAGCAGCGACAGGCGCCGTGTGCCTTCCCCGAAGCTCTTGCAGGTTCCTCTCCAACTTGCAGGCAAGTTGTACCAAGACAGCAGAGACTACCAGGATAACTCTGGGGAGGATCAGCCCAAATTCTCTTTATTTTTTACATAATTGACAAAGTGCTGAAATTCCTGTTGGCAGCTGGTGGGCTGTCTGTACTGAGGCACGCTGTGCCGCTGCCATGCACTCGGGGGCAACGGGAACAGTGGTGGGAAATTCAGTTTATTCAGGATTCCGACAGGCAGCACTGGTGCAGCTCACAGGGTCAGGAGTGTCTTCTCATCCTCAGGAGAAAAAAAAGAGAGCTTGAAGTGTGCTGGAAGGAATGGGGATAGGAGGGCTGGGCTGGGCGAGGTTTTCTGCAGAGTCCCTGTTTCTCCAAATACAGAATTATCTCTGTATTTATTACAGAATTACCTCTATTTATTACAGATTTACTATGAGGCTCTATACAATCTGGTTCTGGTGTTGCTTTGTCAGAAAAGAGAAGCAAGAGGGTGAGCTCAGTACAAAACACCAGGAAAAGGGTGCATCTTGGTATTTATGCACAGGTGGATTTTGCACAAATGAGCTCCTTCTTGCACAGATTCCTCTGACCTAATTTTTTTAAAAGTACCTAAACAGAATTTTGGATCATCCATCAGGGAGAAGAGTGACTGTGGGTTCCAGGTCACTGCTCAGAGACAGGAGGAGAGGTGCAGGTGAGAGCACCCACTCACCTTGCACGTAGCTCCTGCTGCTGGGAAGCTGGGGGTGACGTGGGGTCACCCAGGCTGCTCTGTCCTGGCTTTCTCCCCTTCCTCCCTGCCCCATTTCCCACACCAAACACGGCTGGGCTGGCATGGCCAGAGCTGTTCTCCATCCTTGTGCTCTTACAGAACCTCAAGGATCAGAACTGGCAAACATCTCCCTCTTTGATGACAGAACAAATGATTCACTGATCTATTCATTAGAAAGATGTTCCTTCAGTTTTGGGGGAAGGATGTAACCCCTGTTTAGAGGTCAGCTCTTTGTTTTACCTTTTTGGCATTAAGAAAATCCACAACTGGCCTGTGCTGACTTGAGGACAGAGGCTGGGATGCAAAGTGTAGACTTTCAAGAGTAAATAATTATTAATTGTGCAGCCAAATTGGTGCACCCCATGTCTGGTTTCACACACGGTTTTTACACCCCTTAAAATTCAGTTACAACACAATTTGACTAATCACTGGCACCCACACTTACTAATGGGAGTAAAACACTTCAAATCAACCCTATTTCCACAGCAGTCTATGGATCCAGGCATCCCTAGGGTCAGTCTTGCTGGAGTTACTGATTTGTGACACCAGGACAAAACACTGTGAGGGTTTGAATAAAGTGTCAGAGGGGCTGGGATGTTGGCATTAGCTTGGTGTTCAGTATCCTTTATCCTTCCATGAGCAAAGTCCTTATTTCTAGGACCAGGCTTTCCTTTGATTTGTTTTACTTGAGCATGAAAAGCACCAAAGCCTCCAGGAAAATTGTAACGTGTCATTACATCAGAGTGTATAATAGGAACTAATAGAGACATGAACAAAGTTAATCCACTCCCATACTGTAAAGATTGATTGATAAAAGAGAATTGTGGTAACATTTGGCACTCTGAGCCTCCTTGTGCCCTCCATTCCTTGTCACTGGCTGTGGGGTGTCCTTGCCCCAGCTCTGGGTCCCCACCTCCTCCATTGTGCTGAGCCCAGCAAATGCACAGGATGAGTCAGTTCAGTTTGCCAGCACAATGGAAAATAAATTCTTCCTCTCCTTCCTTAGTTTTTCACCGAGCCACTGGGCTGAATCACACTCTGGCAGAGGCAGGAGGAGGGAGCAGGGCTGCTCCCTGCCTGCCCCATGGATGGGTTGGGAGCTGGGTGAGAACAGGAGCTGGGAAACTCGCTCTGAAATGCAGAGAGAGGTGAGGAGGGAGGCAGGTGGGTGATCCAAGGCTCCAGGAGAGGTCCAGCAGGGACAGCACAGCCGCTGCTCCAAAGGCAGGGTGGCAAACAGGATTTAATCAGAGCTGTGGCTCTGCTGTCAATATCTGCAGGCACATGTTGGGCTGGGCTGTTTGACTGGGAAGGAAGATCAAAGATTGGAAAAGCAGCAAGAAGCTGTCCTGTGAGAACATTCCTCAGGGGATGGCAGCGTTGTTTGTCTGGGAAAATCAGGATTTATCTGGGCATGAAAGGAAGAGGAGGTTTTAAGGGTTCAAGGTTGCAGCTGTTTCACAGTGGAGGGAACAGAATTGAAAAGTTGAGGCGTTTGAGTCCTTCCTAAAGCTCTCTGCTTAACTTGAGGTTAAACCAACAAGTTGGTGAGGCAGGCGTGCCCTTCCCAGGCTCTTTCCTGGTACCTATGTCCCAACCCAAGCAGCTTTGTTAAGCAGACTGGTATTGGATCCACTGTGAAGCCTTTAATTCTGTTAAAGAATTTATAGCCCAGCTAAATTCCACACCATATGCCTTAAGCAACTGCACAGAAATAAGGTCTTTATAATTTTGCTTCAAAACTGTTTTAATTGCAAGAAAGCTAAAAATAAGAATTCTTTACATTTTCTTTTATCAGTGGCAAAATAAATTAACAGGGATGGTGAATAAATTTTTATTAATTTGTAAATTACAATGTTATTTTTTATTAATTTATTTATTAATGTAGATATCTCTTGGTGTTAAGAAAGGGAAATCAAGCCAACTGTATTGTAAAGGCTTCAAAGCAAAACTGATGTATCAATAATCCTGCTATAGCCACCATTTGATTCCAAGGCAGTTATTCAGGAATACAGCATGGCTTAAAAGAGTGGTGCTTTAATGAGCTGTTCTCATGCTTTTCCCTTTGTTTCATATGGTTCTTCCATTCCTTAATGGCATTTTGGTAACTTGTAGTAATTGGAGACAAATGGAAAAACTTCGTGATGTAAAACAATACGACAGAAGATGTGTAAGGGAAAAGGGATGGGTGTCTCCTTAAGGCATTAATTTATTAAAAATCAGAACAGAAAAATAACTTCTCTTTTAAATTTTTTTTTTTACTTGATGAATTAGTTCCAGACTGTGTGCAGAACAGTAAAAGACATGTTAAGGTGGTTAATGAGACTGAGAACTAAACTGGAGAACACTTGTGTTTGTGGTACTGAAAGTAAATCACCAGTGCTTTGGGAATGCCAGCCAGACACAGCACTGGGAACCCCTCACAAAGGAGCTGTCCTTGCACCCAGCATCCCAATCTTCCAGCTCTGAATGATCCAAGTGGATCCAAATCAGGAAACCATGTGCCAGTCTCATGCTCAGAGATGTGTTAATGTGCTAATGTCCTCAGTTCAGAGAATTCGAGTGTTAGTGCAGGATGTGCTGGCATCTGGCAGTCCAGTTTCCTTGCAGAGAGCTTCAGCATCCTGTTCCATCTTTAAATTCAGGAGCAGAGGTGTGCATCTTTCAGTCTGACTGCAGTCCATGAGGTGATCCCCATTCATACAGCCCAGAGCATCCCAGCCCTGCTCAGGAGATATTGGGGCACTAAACATCAGACTTGAATTAATGCTGAAATCTCCTACTGCATAAAAACTGACAGACTTCAAAACTAAAGCCACAGGCTTTGCTTTTCTCCATCTGAACTTGGCTGGAGATAGCTGAAAGAGGCAACATTCAGATAAACCTATGTTCAACACCTTCCCTGGCCTAGGTGCCAGATTTATGGTGCTTACATAAATGTGGAGATAAATCCTTGGATTTCTTTGATAATATTTTGATTTCAACCAGGTGCAGTGGGTATTAGACTGGGACCAAGTGCTCCTGAGCTAGGGAGCAAGCAGACAAGGGAGAGTGGGATCAGGTCATGGAGATCTTCATGGGCAGATTGGAAGGAGACAATTCTGGAGGGGAAGGAGAGACACTCAGCCTCCAGGGTGACCTTGGTGCCCTGAGCATCAACTCAGGAGAGCACCTGACCTGGAAAAACAAGGTGGATAAAGGGAGGACTGGTCTCAGCCCAGTGTCTGGCTCCTCCACGTAGCTCTGGCGTTGTTCTGGGGATGAAGAGTGAGATGAAGGCTGTGCTGAGCAGGGAGGATTCCTGGTGTCTCAGTTCTGTTATCTCACTGCAGCACCAGTGGTATTATCAAGACAAATAGGATGCCAAAACTTAAAAGTGAACATATGTTTATGGGGGTGGTGGGGAATACAGAGGTCACCGTTGTTTCTTTCTGCTCAGAGAAGACATAATGGGGCCTGGTTTAGATAAATTAAGATTTGGAGCTAAGCTCGTGTCAAGACAACGCAAGTGTAATTATAAGTTGACTGCTTTCAGGGTCCCTGAAGTTTTCAGAGTCAAATAAAAATGTTCAGCAAGAGTTTTATAATGTAGTTCAATGGTTTAATGTGAGCTGATTGCAGCTCAGCCTTGTTGGCTCCTGTACCAATTTTACTTTGATTTGAAAAATTTTCAGTGAACTTCCAAATGTTTCCATGTCATTTCAATGCTCTGTTTCCTCTCTGGATTTCATTTATATTTTGCTATTTTTGATGTCTTTTTCCTCCCTTATTTCCTTATGCACCTGGGTGCTGGCATGCTTAATTATTTTTTATTCCAGTTAAAGTTGTCACAGTGCTTTTTCTAAATTTTATTTTAAAATATAAAATAGTGGCAGTGCTCATTTTTAGCAGAACTTTAAACCAGACAGGTTGATTTATTTATTTTAACAACTAAAACCTAAAACCATATTTCTGCCTAGTGGGATTGTTTGGAATTCTGGTTCTGAATTTGAGAGCGAAAAAAGGTGTAAAATACCTGTGATTTACAAACTGCTTCCTTTGGAAAGTCTCTGATCTCCTTGCAAGATGTTGTTTCAAATCTGGTTTATATTTCCATCACTCTATAACTGGTAAGGAGCAAATAAACCATACCTTCTATAATACTTAGAGAGAATAAAAGTACAAATGCTCTTTATTAAAATGTGGAAAAACTGTAATAGGAAAACAAATCCATCCTGTTATTTCCCAGAAATGGAAGCATTTTAAGCACTTTGCTTTTCATAAAAGGGGCAAATGAATTTTTCAAAATACAGTACAGAATCAGTGCTGTAATGCTAATTGTATTTAATAATAGTAATTTAAATTTGGCTGCTCTCTGCCGAGCAGCAGCGAGAGAAAATTGTATGTGGGAATGTGGAAGTCCAGAAGTGTAACATATGGTGTGGTTTGGCCTTCAGAGAGTCTCTGTGCACCCATGAAACAGCTCAACTGCACGAGTGTCCCTGGTGGTGCCCCTTCCTTCTCACCCCATCCCCGAGCGGTGCCTGACACTCCCCAGCATGGATTTACACATCCCAGGGCCTCCCTGCCTTTGGCACTTCGTTCCACAGGCTCGTTTCAAGCACTCCTCGTGCGAAAATGTTCTCTCCAAATTGCTTCTGTTCTGCTTCCCTGATGAGCATCAGTCCATCTGTGATTGCTTAAATTCAGATTATTAACTGGGTTATTCACCACCATCAATCCCTTGCTCTGCGGCATGTTGGATGCTCTGGGAGAGTCCAGTGCCTTTCTGTGGTCTTTCCTGGTAAACTCTGAAAGACCAGCATGGCCTGCTCTTCTTGAGAATTTATCTCTGCTCTCCACATCCTCCATCATTTTGACATCTGATGCTCATCTGTCAATTTTCCAATACCCTTTGATAGGTTGCAAATAGGTCACGTGTCAGTCACACCACACCTCCACCCGTCTCCATAAATTAATCCAGATCCTGGGGGGATGTAAGTGAAATAGGAACTTGGTTTATTTCTTTAAATACAACCTTGTATTGTGTTGCCAGAACTTGTCTCTTCCCAGCCTCTCACCGTATCTCCCAAGACTTCCTTGCTGCTGCTGCCAAATGCTGTGTGGAAGCTGCCCGTGTCCTTATTTCCCTCCTTGACCCCTCCTCCCCTCCAAGCCTTTTCTTGGCTTATACCTTGAGCATTGTGCTTCTGTGTGATTTCTGCAACTGTCCTTGTCCTTCAGTTTTCTGGCCTTAATCCTGCCCCTAATGATCCTGACGAGTCACCAGCCATGAGGCTGATCCGCACCAGCTCTGCACTGCCCGACGTTATTTAATCATCCACGTTGTAGGATTGCCCCCCTCTCCCTTCCCAAATCTTCCCCTTCTCTTCACAGAGGCGTTTCAGGCCAAAGTAAACACAAGTGGCACCAGGGCTGACCCTGCAGCACCCTCCTGTTTTATCTCCCCTCCTCTTCCTCTCCCGAGCACCCGGCGCTTCCCGAGCCCGGGCGCTGGCAAAGCCCTGGCTTGGTCACACACTTCCCAGTGCTGCAAATCCCCCTCCTGCAGAATAAAATATCAGATACCTTCCTGAAATACAGATACAGTAAACTCTGGCCATTGTTTCTGCCTTATCTACCGAATCAATAATGTAGAGAAAGAATTCAAGGACGTTTTTCAGACAGGGCCTTCCTTTTTTTAGGCCGCGGTGACGTCCGCACCTTTAAATGGTTCCATAATATTCACTGCCTTTCAAATACACAGAAGAATTGATATCAGGCCTTTGTATCCGCAGTTCTTCAGATCCTTCCTTGCCTTTTATTAAAATATGGGAACGATAATCTCCATGCCTTTGGTTTCCTGGTTTGGGTAAGCTGCCACAGAGCTGTGTCAGGCTTTCCTGTTTCCCTTTCTGGCCCTCTGCTTTGGAGCATTAATTCACTGGATCTGATCCTGAGTCACTTTGGTTGTTTATTGTCAATATGAAGCAATAGTAAATCCTCTGGTTTCTAGTACAATAGAAAAATACATGTTTACCAGGAAAAAGTTGCTGTGGAATAAGTATTTTATTCTCAGAGCCATTAAGCTGCCTTTCCTTGTAAAATGGAGTTTTAGATGAAAATACAGACGTAGGGGAAAAATAATAAAATGATAAAAATAAATTCTTAGATGAGTATTGTTGTGTTACAGAACACAAGGAGAAGCTGGTCAGAGGAGCTCAGGAGTGCAGACTGTGCCTGAGCTGCATTAGAAAACTTCTTAGCATGTAGAAGATTCACAGTTACTTAGTGTTAAGTATCACAGGGTGCTCAACAAGTTCATCTTTTCATCTCCTCACAGGCTTACTGGAAATAACAGAAAAATCTATTTACCACAATAAAGGCAGAGTGGGACATCAGAAGTGGCCGCAGTTCCGTTTGCTGTGTTAGATCTCAATAAGTGGTAAAGGGAAACAGTTGTTGAGGAGAGAATCTGCCTGGCAAATACCAGGCTTTTTATAAAAATTTAAAGTAAAGAATCACAACAGGCAGGAGAGTTCATGAAGGTATTGATGCTTGTTATTGGGCTGAAAGGTGGACTTTAAATTATATTGAGTACAAATGTAGCAGGAACAGTCTTTTAAGGCTGCTTCTATAGACCTGGGTTCCCTTTTTAGGTACTTACTAGTTTTACATGAAGTTATTAATTTATATTTATAACTCTGAATGTGAAAGTTGTATTGGAACAAGTCTTAAAGCTTCTTTTCTCATCTCCCCTTTTAGATTGATGCATTGGGTAAAAGAAGCAAAGAAGCAGAGGCAGCCTTCTTGAATGTTTATAAGAGATTAATTGATGTTCCAGGTAAGCAAATTATTCCCTTATTCTGAGAAATTAATGGTTCATGTTTTTGTGACTGCTGCTGGGCATTTTTTCTACCTTTAATAAGGTAAATACGAGCGATGGTTTTGTTCTGGAACTGATAGACTCCTGTATTGTTTCTAAAGGAGAGAACTGTAACTGTGGCACATTTCAGGACTTCTCATTGCATCTACATGTTAATGTTTGTATGAATCAATTTATATTTATATTATTATGAAACTGTGTGATCCTCAGTATTTTGTTTGTTAGAGGGTTCAGACAATTTTAACAGAAAAAAAGTATCTCGAAGCTTCACCAAGAAACAGCAATATTTGTACTTTTAAAGGGTAGAGAAAACTTTTCATGCCTTCCAAAAAAAACAAAAGAAAAAGCCTTACTGAAAAGTAAATCACTACCAAATTTCAGTTCTGTGCAGTGTAAGTGTGATCATAAATTTTATTCAAAGCCCTTTATTTTATGTGTTTTCAAATTCCCTGTTGTTTGCCATCCAAACTTTCTTTGTTTGGCATTTGGTTTCAGTTCATTTCTTTTTACATTTTGGGAGTTGATTTTTTTTTTTGTTTTCCCCAGTGGTAAATAAATAACTGCCTGAACAGATTTTTCTTATTGCAGCTGTACCCACAGTAGAGAGGGAGGGGGGAGCCCAAGTCTCCACTGTCACATCTTGGCCTGACTGAGCTGTTGGCACATTACTCTGTGTGTCATTTTATAGTTTTATAAAACATTAACATTAGATATATGTAATATTCAAAATACTTCAAGAGGAGTTTGGAGGTGTAATTAAAACTTTTAAATACTTTTAAGGCTTCCTAGTGCCCTGACCATTACTGGTTTTACCATTCAAGAAGTGCATTTCATGCATGCTTCAAATAAAAATTAATTTTTTAATGTTTTAGTTTAATGATTAACTGGTGGAAAGGTCAGTGTTTTCAGATGCTCAGTCTGAGCTAAAAAAATGTATTTTTTAATGCTTTCCCATTCATAGTTGAGCAGTGCCCAGTGGCCAGTCCCTCTGTAGGGATGCAGGGACTCACCACGCTCTTCCTGGGCCACAATTGCCTCAGCAATGTTGTTTTTAGGTTAGTCAGCTGTGGTCTGTGAGTTTTCCTTCTCTTATTTCCTGCTCAGAGTCTCACTAATATTCTGCTGAACACAGAACAAGTCCCTTTGGCCATTGCTCATGCCATGGGAGGAGTGGATAACTCAGAGAGGGTCCCGACTGGCACGGGCAGCTTGCCTGGCATGAGCAGCATGGGCCTGGGATGGGCACCCACAGGTCTGGCTTGGAAAGAAACCCCTCCATGAAAACATTCCCAACAAATCTGCGGCCTGGGAGTCCAGCAGTGAGCGCTGGGGAGAGGCACTGCAGCCCCTCCATCTCCACACTCACACTCGCTGCAGTCTCCTGCCATAATCTGGGAGCTGAGTAGGTTTGAGTTGGAACAGTCTGGCTTTTTTCACGACTGAGAAGTGGTGTCAAACAAGAGCTGTGTGGGATCCTTCTCGTGCTCTTGTGCAGAGGCTTCTTTCTGAAGCCTGGCAAGATCACAGGTGCTGGGATCTGAGCAGCAGATCAGACCAAGCCTTGAGGAGAAGGTAGGATTTATATCCCACACATGCTGTTGAAATGGTGAGGGACTTTGTCAGGACTTCTTTGTAGGAGAAAGAATTTTCTCTTTTCCTTCACTTGCAGGAGTAAAATTTACAGCCCTGCTTCCACACCCCACAGCCTCTCTCTTGCCCCTCCATCCTCTGCGTGTGCCTTATGTCACCTGTCACAGAAATATTTCTTTGATATTCTTAATACACATAAAAACTCCCTGGCTGAGTTGGGAGTGCAGTGGAGTCTGTGGGATGAGAAATATCTCCATGTTTTAGGCCCATGATCTTACCTGGAGGTCTGAGGTAAAAGTAAATTCCAGGTTCTCCAGGAGAAGCCCAGCCAGTCTCCTGTAGCTGTGTGCAGGCATAACAAATACTCACAGTTTACAACACACACTGCAAGGAGAAGGAAAGCAGCCACTAGGAATGTATGGCACTGGTCTTTGTCACTCTGCTTCAGTGTGTTGCTCTTTTTATTTTTTCCCCTCTCATCCTGTGTAGTCTGCTCCGTTGGGTATCCATGGAGGGCTGGGCAGTGTCCATGGAGGGTTGGGTGGGTATCCATGGAGAGCTCTCCTTTATAAACAGCCATCACTATTCATTTATCACACGTGTTGCTTTGCCTCTGTGTGGCTTTACATATCTTTTGACCTGTTCATTTGGTATTTCAAATATTTAGGTACACTTTTAGCTCCCCAATGCTGCTGTGTTTTCTTTTTGGTGTGAGAAGGGAGTGATGATGTTTGGGGGAAGCTATGCCTGGAATGCTGCAGAGTGGTTATTTAGCATTAAGCATCGCTGTTACATGACAAGGGTGCAATTTTATCAGACTTTCAATATCCTTTATAGGACCATATAATAATTGCAGCTGAAGTCTAATTCCCAGCAGCCAATTTTATGGTTCTTGAGGAAAGCGTGTATTTCTCTCCTCAGTAATAATGTGCACACTTTATATAATTAAAAAGGGCTTCTATTTTAATTTTACTATAAAATGATCTGTATTGAAACTCCAGCTACAGTGCTTTATGGATTCAGCAAAGTTTAATGATTTTCTTTCCTGACCAGACCAGAGTTTTCACTCAGGCTCACCAGTGAGGAATTTGTGGGAAAGATGGTATTTTACTTGTAAATTTTCCTATGTACATCAGGGGGTTTCTCTTTAAAAGATAAAACAGACCTTTTATATATCTCTCTCCAGCTTTATGATGGTGGTAAAATAGCATTATCATTACTTTGTGCTGCAAAATTTATCCTTCCTAAAGGAAAGTACATGTCAAGGAAAACATTTTGGTTTATGTACATTTATACAGCTTGTATCATTCTGTCTTGCTTGAGACTGAAAATTTTTAATTAATGGAATTAATTTTCTCATTTAATTGCCTTATTTTCAGTATGCAGTACAGAGCAAGGGAAAAGTGAATGCTGCCACATGAATTGCACTAATCAACAAGGTTGTCACAACTTACCTTTAAAAATAATGTGAATACATTTATTTTGAAGTAAAGGGAGGTTGGGTCTGTTGAGGAAGCCTTCTTCCATCTGTTCAAGATTCCTTTGTCTCCAGATTTATAAAATAAGTGTATTATGTTAACACCCTTGGCTTTTAGGGTCTTAATCTTGCAAGCACTTAAAGTGAAATTAGAGCCTTGTTGTGTGTTTGGAGAAGTGTTGCCTTGCAGAAACAGTATACTCAAAATTCTTTTTCTTTTTCCTAAATCTTTCAAGGAAAAATAGTGAGCATTGAAAATGCTGAATATTTTTATTTCAAAAAGGAACTATTTTCTGTTTTTTAAACAAAACTTCAGTATAATTTTCAAGTAAAAGTTAAAAGGTGGAGACCAAGTGAATGCCAGGTGTCAATGTCTGGATAAATAAAGTGGTTAAATAGAGGGTTTTTTCTGCAATGGATCACTGCAGTTACAGCCCAGTGCCACGGTGGATTTGCTCAGTATTTTGTCTCAGTATTGCTCCTGTGTAGGCAAGGAAGAAACAATTCTGCCTTTAAACACAAACTCTGCTCTCTGGATGTGGCACAATTAAACCCAGTTGGGTTCAGTCCACGGAACAGGAAAAAACACGGAGTTTTTTCAGCATGTGCACGTTTGAGAGGGAGGGAAGGTTAATGCAAACTCTCTGCTTTTGGCTTGGAGGGGCTGTGCTGCCTTCCAGGGCTGAGCCAGAAATGGGTTTCGTTTCTCCTTAATGGGAATTTTCTCATCAGGAAACAACACTCTCAAGGTGTAAGAGAGGATGTGTGTGTGGTTTTATTGGAGACTCTTCCCAGGTCTGTGCTGTGATCAGATTTGGTGCTATACAATGTCTGTGATGTGGGTTTTAGCTCAGAGGACCTGCTATTGAAGGGAAGTATAACAAAAACCAGAGAAGGTAAAAATAAGATTTTTTTTTTTTAATGTGCCCTGTCAAAACAATCAAAAGCAATAACAGTGAAAGATGGCTGAAGTGGAAATTTTATCTTTCCCTTGCTCTTTGCCATCATAAATTGCACACCCAGCCGTGGGGGCTGTGTCTCACAAAGGGGTTTGCAGGAGGAGCAGGCTCCTTCCAAAGGAGTTTTCCACACACCTATCACTACATGTAGTATTTTAGTCAACCCCAGTTCAGCCTTACAAATTCCAACTGCCCTGCACGGGGTGTTCTTTTTCCAAAGAATGCTTTAGCTGAGGAAACACAAGGTTCTTTTTGAAGAAATGATCAGTAAAGCACTAAATAAGTGTGAGGAAATTACTTCTAAAGCAGAAATGAAAATTATTTGCAGTGCTTGCAAATAATCAGCCATTTATCAGCCTTTGCCTTTTGGTTATTTACAACTCACGGCCCTCTCCAGACTTGCACTGCTGTTTGGGCTACGAAAAAAATTACATTTCAAGTGTATTTGATCAATGTTCTGAGGTTAAAGGTGATACAAGAGAAAAACAGGTTTGATTTTGGATTGGCTGGGGTTTTTTCCTCCAGAAAAATTATCTGCTGCTTATGTTGGAGGTGATAAATGTGTATGAAGTTGTTCTGTTTATGTACATCCTGTGACTTGTTTGGATTTTTTAGGAAAGTGTAATGTTAAGCAGAAAGGTTAATGCCAGCCCTGGTAAGAAAGTCTGTATAATAAGGACTTTGACAGACCCAGATGGCTCATGGTGTGCTAAAATTTTAACTTAGGTACCCCCAGCCTTTTCTGTCTGTAGGGAGAACTGGGTGAATGTAAATTTAGGGGACAATAAAGAGAGGTGAGGGAAATGAGGTTCACTCCAAGGGACTGTGTTTAAGCACATCCTAAAGAAGAATACTGAAAAGAGTTTGAAAAAGTTAATACTTAGGGTGCTCTTGGCTGAGCTAATGGGTAACTGGTTGGCAAAACTGTCTGAAGAGCCAGATCAGGTAATAGCAAACCCTGAGTTTGTGGTACATGGAGGCTGAACAGCACAGACCATTTTTGAGAAATGTTTGGTATCATTACAGTGCAAAAAATTGTAGGCAGTTCCTCATTTGTTAATAATGCATGTCAAAACTGTCACCTTTTTCCCCAATAAAATGTGTTGGAATAAAACAAAGGACAGACCCATAAAATGAACAAGTTTATGGTTTTGCTGCCCCAGACTGTACAAGGGAAATGAATATTCATAAAAGGCACATTCATGTGCCTTTTCTCAGCCTTAGAGGGAAAGGAAAACAATATTACAGTGAGTTCTCTCAGGGGGAAAGGAAGCAAAATGACTTGCTCACAGAAGTGGCACAGACACCCCTCAAACACAGCAGTTGGGTGTCTTTCTAAACACACTCGAAAATCTGAAAAAATTAAGCAGAAAATTGAGCGTAGTTAATACTTGAAAGAGTGAAAAGCCATAAACCCCTGTGGCTGCAGGCAGTGATTTAGTTGGTGAGTGGATCCCATCTGAAGCCAAAATCCTTGATGCGTCACCTGCGTGTTTAGAACAGGTAAAAAGAAGGAGTTGCACAAACAGGAAAATCTGGAAGCAAAATCTGTAGTGTAAAAAAATTATGGAATGTAGAAATTTAGTGATTCTCCCCAAACTTTTCCGCAAATCTGCAAGGGGTGCCCGAGTGGGAGTGAGAGGCACAGTTTAAAGTCCTGACTGCAGAGGGGAGATTTGAGCAGACTTCTCAGAGGGGCAGAGCTGCCACTGTTGGTTTTCCAGAATATCCTGAATCACCCGGGGTGCTGCTCCAACCTTGGCAGTCCTGTGCTGAGGAATGCACAAGTTGCTCATGATCACTTCAGCCTCCTTCCCCAGAGGGCTGGAATTCCAAAGTTTGGGATGTGGTGAGTGCATGTTGGTAGGGCAGCAATGTCAGTGTTACACACCTGTTTTCAGACGGAGCACAAAGTCCTGGCCAGTTCCATCTTTATCCCATTCACTTTATCCTTCTGGTTTGAAACCCATGTCAAAATAACTGAAAATAGTTCTGTTACCTGAATACGTGGCTTGAAGTTGGGCTTGTCTGATCACATAGTTTTTCCTCTAGTTTTTCCCGTTGAATTAATAATTGGATAAATTCCTTTGTAAAAGCCGGAATAAATATTCAGAGGAAGAAATATCCCTAAAGCATTCGCTTTAAAAAATTTATTGTGTGGTTGTCAAGCCCTATTTTACTTGCTAGGCTGGAGGCACGGAAGGAAGAGGTGAGGTGCAGATAAGGGGAAGGATGCAGGGAATAGGAGCAGGAAGAACGTGCTGTAGAAGGAGATATCCCAGCAGATATCCCTGGGGGAAGGGGCTGTGTTCACCTGCAGGGTGGCACCGCAGCCCTTCGGAAGATGTTGCTGCAGGGAGAGATTTGCCAAGGCCGGACACTGAAGCACAAGGCAGAGCGTGCTGCAGAGGGGGAATATTGGACTTTCCCTTTCTCGGTTGCAGGAATGTGAACTGGAATTAGAATAAACCCCAGCTTTCGGAGGGTTTAGTGCTAAGTCTGTTCAGAAGCTTTTAGGAGAAAGAAGGGATGAAGATAGCAGAAATGCTTTCAAACATAGTAGAAGGCTCTTTTTTCTTTTATAATCTCAAAGTAGGAGAAATGAAACTTGAAGTACAAGTGTTTCTTCTGTAACTGTCCTTTGCACGGAGCTCGCTGTGTGAGCAGAAATTCCAGTGTCCTGGGCCATTACCAGGACATTACCAATCAAATTGGAGTCTTTTCAGTTGCCGCGGCTTCTCTTGTAACTCATTAGGTTCTTTTTCAGCTGACATAGCGCCATCAAATACTGCCCTATTATGCAAACCCCACGTTTAATATTAAAAACTTTTTTGAGGATTTATTTTGGTTACTCCTTTGAAAACAGAGGGAACTGCAGTGCAGTTCGTGAAGGAGTCGATCATTTACTCTGCCTTACGTGATTTTTTTTTTATTTTTTATTCTAGGATAGTGATGCATCTCAATCTGTGGCATCTTTCTGCCAGTAACCATTCCCGAGCTGGGAGATAAATAAAGAATGTTTTTAAATAATAGCCCACAAGCTGTAAGGACCGCACTCTGGGAGGGATCTGTAGGATTGTGGTCACATTGCCTGTACACCATCCCGTGCTGTTTCATTTAACCCTGCAAGCTTTGGAGAACTTGTGCTGTGATTAATGGGGAGGAAAGGCGCCGGTCTGCTGCCACTCCCCCGTCCCCACGCAGGGGGGTCCCATCAGTCTGGCTTTGCTGCTTCCAGAGGTCGGCAGAATTTGGGATTCGGCTTTTTTTTTTTTTTTTCCTTTTTTTCTTTTTCTGGTAAGGAAAATGAGAGTCCCTCACCCTCTTGTGGGCACTTTGAATTCCCCGGTACAGCCTGCACAGAAGGCTCTGACAGCCGGAGGGTGAGGAGAATGCTGTTAAAAAGTGGAAAAAAAATAAAAGGAAGACACAGATCCCAGTCCTGTGGGATGGGGGAGTAAGAAAATATGTATAATTGTTGATTGAAGGAAGAACCTTTTCATGGTTTTTATGAAGTGAGGGGTTGGAGAGATGATGAGCTTTGTTTCAAATGGAATTACGGCTATAACTCTTCTGTCCCTGGGCTACCAGAGTCATAGGGGAATGGGAGCAAAGCTATCATTTATTCCATGAAATCTTTGTCTCAGTCTCTCTAGGCTATTTCAATTTACCCCTGAAATTTCTGGGGAATAATTAATGAATTAATTAAGTATGCTGTGAGGTGTTTGAATATTCAAAAGCTACAATGTAATTATTATTTTTTCTAAAACACATTTTCAGGTTATTTTCAGTCTCCCACGAAAGCAGTTACTGCATCAGGAGCTCGTGGAGCTTCTCCTTGTCTGTAATCCAGGGATCATTCTCCGGCAGGAACACTCCCTGCAAAAAACAGCGTCGCATTTAGGAAGGGGGAAAAAAAACTTCCTTTACTTCTTGACCAAAGTATTGTGACAGCAGGGCTGAACTCCTGGCTCTTTGAAAAAGTTAAATCGCGTTAATAAAGTTGTGTTTTAGCAGGATTTTTTTTTTCCCCCCTCCCTTATCATTTCGTGTGGGCGTTTCTGGTGAGCGATCACCGGGAGCTTTGCTTACAGCGGGGTTTGGGCAGCAGAAATTCAGTCGCGTTGAAAGAGACGCGTTGCCTTCCTTGAATTATTTTTAGATCCCAACCTTAGGAAACACATTTCCAGTGATATAAATTATTAATTGCCCCTGTAGTTCTGGCACTGTTTCATAACTTGCTTTCTTATCGTTTCCAGTGTTACAGGCCTGTAAATGAAGAGGGAGGAGGGGGGGTTATTAAAAGGCAAGTCCTTTGTTTTGGAAGAGGCTCTTTGGGAGCTGCATGTTATGATACCAAAGGAATAGATTCGAAGGAAAAGAGGAGAGGTTTAATTTAGATATTAGGAAGGAATTGTTCCCTGTGAGGGTGGGGGGGGCCCTGGCACGGGGTGCCCAGAGAAGCTGTGGCTGTCCCCGGATCCCTGGCAGTGCCCAGGTCCAGGTTGGAAAGGGCTTGGAGCAGCCTGCGACAGTGGCAGGTGTCCCTGCCCATGGCAGGGGGTGGACCGAGATGAGCTTTAAGGTCCCTTCCAACACAAACCATCGTGTGATTCTGGGATTTCTATGAGTGTATTTTGCGAATAAGCCGAGAACGAACCTCGGGCAGGGCAGAGCAGAGCTCTGGGCTCCCGTGCAGCCTCTGGCCCATCCGTGGGGGTCTCACCGCACGGAGAGACCCCGTTTGTGGTGATTTTACAGCGTGTGAGGAGACCCCCGGCACCGCACCGGCACCCGCGGCCGCCGCCCGATCCACCCGCGCTGCGATCCAGGCCGGGCTTTGCCGCTCTCCCCGCCGGGGCAGGCCGGGGGCTCCTCCGGGGTCCGGGCGGTCACTGCGGGGTCCGGACTGCACCTTTGGGGGTCCGGACAGCACCTCGGGGGTCCGGACTGCACCTTTGGGGGTCCGGACAGCACCTCGGGGGTCCGGACTGCACCTTTGGGGGTCCGGACAGCACCTCGGGGGTCCGGACTGCACCTTTGGGGGTCCGGACAGCACCTCGGGGGTCCGGACTGCACCTTTGGGGGTCCGGACAGCA
>VZUI01090295.1:0-21335 GCA_013401135.1 Cettia cetti
CCCGGGGGGGCCCGGGCCGCCACCCGCCTTCGCATCCCCGCCTTTCTCCTCCTCCTCTTCATCCTCCTCCTCCACCCCCGGGCGCCTCCCCCGGCAGCGCCTCCCCCTCCCTCCCTCCCACCCTGCTCCCCGCTCCGGGTGCGGGATGCCGGCCCGCAAGAGGGGAACCCCAATCCCCGCTCGGGGTGGGGTGTGGCCCATCCCCGGCTGCCATCCATCCCCGCAGGGCACGGGGCGCTGGCACCGGCGGTGGCACCGCTGCCCGGAGTGTCTGTCCCTACGGAGGGCGTCCCTGGAGGGTGCCCCTCCGTTGGCACGACCCCGGGAGCAGCTCCGGGCAGACCCCGAGGCCGCCAGCGCTGTGTGACGCTGCCCTGGTGTCCCCTCCCTGCCCCTTGGGGTGGCTTGGGGACAGCCTGGCTCAGGGCGAGGTGCCCGGGGTCAGGGAGCCGAGACGGGATCGCTGCCACCATCCCTGCGGCTGGCACCGTGCTGCTCCCGCGTCCCCAGCAGCAGCAGCAGCAGCAGCAGCAGCAGCAGCAGCGTTGCTGATTTCCCGGCACCCTGCCAAGCCCTGGGGGGATCCAGTGCCCATCCCGGCTCCCAGCGCCCCCGCACAGCATCCAGCCCCGCCGCTGGGACGTGCCAGCCTGGAACGGTGCCCCGGGGCCTGGAAGGGTGTCCCTGGGTCTGGAATGGTGTCCCTGGGTCTGGAATGGTGTCCCTGGGCCTGGAATGGTGTCCTGGTTCCTGGAATGGTGTCCCTGGGCCTGGAATGGTGTCCCAAGCTCTGGAATGGTGTCCCGGGGCCTGGAATGGTGTCCCAAGCTCTGGAATGGTGTCCCAGGCTCTGGAATGGTGTCCCTGGGTCTGGAATGGTGTCCCAGGCCCTGGAATGGTGTCCCTGGGCCTGGAATGGTGTCCCTGGGCCTGGAATGGTGTCCCTGGGTCTGGAATGGTGTCCTGGTTCCTGGAATGGTGTCCCTGGGCCTGGAATGGTGTCCCAGGGCCTGGAATGGTGTCCCAAGCTCTGGAATGGTGTCCCAGGCTCTGGAATGGTGTCCCTGGGCCTGGAATGGTGTCCTGGTTCCTGGAATGCTGTCCCAGGCCCTGGAATGCTGCCCCAGGCCCGGCTGCCCCGCTCTGCTCCATCCCCCCATTCCCACGCGTGCCAGGCCGCCCTGACCCCCCCCAAACCCGGCAGGGAAGGAGCCCAGCTCGATTTGGGTCTGGGGGCGGTGCAGAGCATCCCGCGGCATCTCCACGGCTGCACCCCAGAGCTGGGCTGGCACAGGACCCCCAGGAGGGCTCAGCTGTGTTTTCTCCCGAATTGTGATGGATCTCCTCAGGCTGCAGCTTCCCATAAACTCGCTAATTAACAACTGCTGCTTAGGCAGAGGCAGTAAATGAGCTGTCGTGGGCAACCCCAGCAGCGGCTCCGCCAGCCCCGGCGACGTGGTGACAACGCTCCCGCGAGGTGCCCGCTGAGGTAATTAAGGGTAATTAAAGCAAGTGGGAATGGAAACAGAATAAAAACTTCTCTGGTTCCCGCGTTTGGGATGATTGTTCACCTCCAGCTGCTCTTTGGGGCCACCCAGCAGCGATCAGCCTGGCCTGGGTGGGGTTTGGGGGTTCGAGTGTCCTGTGGGTGGGGGGCACAGCCCCAAAACTGGCCCCACATCCCATCCCAACCCCACAGCAGAGCAGGGATGAAGGGCGGCCTCATCCCGTCCTCTGCAGCTCCTCCAGTCATCTGCAAAACACTTTGGGGGGATCACAATTGAGGCGTCCTTCTTGTGCCTCAGTTTCCCTCGCTCCTCCAGGGTTGGTTGTCCCCAACCCAGTGGCACAAAGTGACCCCGACAGCCCCGGGGGTGGCAGGGGTGTGGAAAACTCAGCCCTGCACAGCTCCTGCTTCCCGTGGCTGTTCCAGTGCACGGGATCTGCGCTTCCAGAGGGAAAAAAGAAGCCAGATCCCGCCTCCCCAGAACTCTGCCTTGGAGCAGAGCCCAGCGGGGGGATGGAAAGCAGGATCCTGGAGCCCCTGCCCACCATCCCAGCATGGAAAAAGCAGAGGCACGCTGTGCTTCCAAGAAACTGCCGTGCTGCCTGCCAAGAAACACGAGCCGGAGCAGAGCCCGACAATTTTGGGGCTGGAGACAGTTCTGCCTCGGAGCCCGAAGCGTCACCGCGGCGGCTGCGCTACCCTGGGGCTCCCCACTTCTCACACCGAGCTCAGCTTCCCCCCCAAAGGCTCCCCAAATCCAGGGAATGAGGGTTGGGATGACGCTGGCTCAGAGGCAGCTGCCGGCCTGGATGAGGCGCAGGAGGGAATTCCTGCGGTGAGGATTTCAGCGGTTCAGCATTAATTCCTGCGCCAATCCGGGCACAATTCCACCCTCCCCGCCCACCTAATTCCAGGCAGGAAGGAGAGCTCCTGCAGGAATTCTTTCCAGTCTCCTTGGGCCGTTTGTATCCGCGGTGCTACAACAGCACTTTTGCCTCTTTTTGGTGAAATTTCTTTCCCGGAGCGGCGCAGCCTCCGAGCCGCTCCTCCATCATTTCCGCCCCCCCCAAACTGCACATTTTTGGCACTGGGGGGACACAGCGTGGCCCTGGTGGGATGGAAAATGGCTGCAGAGCTCTGGGATCTGCTCTGAGCCTCTCTGAGCCCCCCGTCCCGCAGCACTGGGGGCTGTCCCTTGTCCCTTCACGCCGGGACACGCCACCAGCCTGTGGCTCCGTTCCCTCGCCCCATCTGGCGTCTCCATGAGTAATAAAAGCTGCTAATTGCCAGCAGATGCCCCAGGAAACCCTGACGCTGCCTTGGCTGTGTTTGTCTGGGAAGGGGAGGAGGGGAGCTGCAGCAGGCCCCCGATCCCCCGAAGCTGGAGGCGGGGGGATCCCAGTGCGTGGCAGCTCCCAGGACGGGGCTGCCTTCACCAGCAGAGTTGGGGACCAGCGTGGGGACACCGCAGGTGGCCCTGACCCTCCGTGGGGCTGGGAGCCACGGCCGAGCCCCATGGCAGCCCCAGGGCCTGCCACCCACAGTCCTGACCCCTGGCACGGGCAGCCAAAGCCCCCATGCTCGTCTCCACGCAGCTGGGCCCCCTCAGGAGGGGGCACTGGAATAATTTGGCTCCCTCTGCCCCCTGCTCTTCACTTCCATCATCACCTTGGAACCCCCAGATGGCTCCTTCCCCTGCCCCAAACCCGAACTGGGCGTGCTGGGATGAACTGGGTTATGGAATCAGCACTTCCACCTTCACTGGGAGTGCCATGGTGGGGACAGGGAGAGGCTGCCCCACTCCAGGGGTGACAGCCTGGCCCAGTGTCCCCAGCACAGGCGCGTTGGGGCTGGGAGCAGCATCTCCTGTCCTGTCCCATGGCCCGAACCTGGCACCACCAACCCAAACTGGGCAAACCAGCCCAAACTGGGCACCACCAACCCAAACTGGGCACCACCAGCCCAAATTGGGCACCACCAACCCCAACTGGGCAACACCAACCCAAACTGGGGAAACCAACCCAAACTGGGGAAACCAACCCAAACTGGGCAAACCAACCCAAACTGGGCACCACCAACCCCAACTGGGCACCACCAACCCAAACTGGGCAACACCAACCCAAACTGGGCAACACCAACCCAAACTGGGCAAACCAACCCCAACTGGGCAAACCAACCCCAATTGGGCACCACCAACCCAAACTGGGCAGTGCCCTTTGCCCTTCCCGGGCCTGTCCCGTGCAAGGGAAGCCCTCAGGAAGCTCGGGAGGCTTTTCCCAGCGGGTAGGAGCAGCCGTGAGCGGGATCTGCTCCCACCACGGCACTGCCGGTGGGAGGGGCTCGGTGCCACGATCCAAAATCCGGCACGGCCCCTGCTCCGAGCGTTCCCACCCTCAGCTGCTGCTCCTGCTGCCCCAGCTCCATCCCCGGGGGCCGGGATGCTCCCCCCCGGAGTGGCCCCGAGCCTCCGAAGTTCATTTGCCCACAGATTAATTACCGCTCCCGTGATCCGATTTGCAGCGCGTGGGGGCGGGCGCAGCCGCGGGGGGTGGGATTTTTTTGGGAGGGGGGTGCAGACCGAGCAGGGGGGTCCCCACTGGGTGACGGTGACAGCCACCCCCGGGTGAAGCACGAGGCGGCGGCCGCGGCCCCACGGCACCACAGAGAGTGAACTTTTATTTCCAACAACGACAGCACCTGCCCCGTGGGGTGGGGACGGTGGGGAGGGCTGGGAGGGGGCGGCCGCGGGGGTCCCGGGGGTGGGGGGGGGGGGTCCCGGGGGGCGGCCGCTCGCGTGCACACGGTGCACGGCGTGAAGAAACATCCCGGTAGAAAAGAACGAAGGTCTGAGGGCCTCGACGGCCGGTCCTGCCCCGGGGGGAGGGTGCAGGCGTGAGCGTGGGGGAGCATTTTGGGGATGGGGGAGGGCGCGGGTCCCCTCCACACCCGCGTCCGGAGGGGGGGCGGGGGGTGGCAGGAGGAGGAACCGCGCCAGGGCGAGCGGGAGGCGGCTCTCCTGGGGAGGGGGGAGAAAACGGCTCCGGCCAGGCAGGGACCCCCTCCCCCGGTGCCCCGGAGCACGGAGCAAAACCGGCGCGGCGGCTGGCGGGGCCGCGCACGGGGCGGAGGCGGCGGCGATGCGCTCGGGGCTCACACCTCCGTCTGGAAATCGCCGTCGGCCGCGTCCAGGCCGGCGCAGGGGCTGTCCCAGTCTGCCCGGCACAGCTCCAGCCGGTCCCGCTGGGCGCTGGGCAGCGAGCCCAGCGTCATCGCCTTGAATGTGCTCCATGGCTTGGGCGGCGCGGCCGGAGCCTTCGGCCGCTGCTCCTCGGGGCTGGTCACGTCCTGCGGGGTGACGGGCAGCTGTGGCCGGCGGTGCCCGGCTCTGTCCCGCGGCCCCGGGGCACAGCCACCTCCAGCCCTCTCCGGGATGGGATGGGACAACCCCTGAGGACTTACGTTGCCCGTGCTCTTGTCCCCGCCTCCCGACGAGACGCTCCACCGCTTTTCTCGCTGCGGAAAAAGCCCCGAGCTCAGCCCCGGCAGCGCCCCTGGGTGCCCCCAGTCCCCCCGGGGTGCCACAGTCCGTGCAGGAGGAGGTCAAGGGTCGCAGGGTGCAGAGCAGGGCAGGAGGGGCCTCCAGGACCTCACCTTGGAGGAGCCGGTGGACGGAGCCCGGTACCGGTCCAGCGTGTGGAATTTCTGGTTGAGCTCGTGGTAGAGCTCGGAGTGGCGTTTCCGTGTGTGCATCACCTTCTGCGGGGGCAGAGCAGGGCCTGTGGCCACCGGCGCTGCCCGCTGTCCCTCGGCACTGTCCCTCGGCACTGTCCCCGCCCCTGTCCCTGTCCCTGTCCCCATCCCTGCCTTCCTGGGGCACCCCAGAGCCACTCCAGGCTCATTGTTGGTGTTTGAACCCAGAACCAGCGCTCCTTTCTGCCTGGTCAAACCCCTCAGAGCCACTCCAGGCTCCTCATCGGTGTTTGAACCCAGAGCCAGGGCTCCTTTCTGCCTGCTCTGAACCCCTCAGAACCACTCCAGGCTCCTCATCGGTGTTTGAACCCAGAACCAGCGCTCCTTTCTGCCTGCTCTAAACCCCCCAGAGCTCAGGAACCGCCGGCGGGGTGAAGGGAGGGGGACAAAGTGCAGCAGTGCCCCACCACGGCCCCGGTGACACCCCTGTGGCAGCACTTACCTCGAAGTCCAGGTCAGAGTACCGCAACCTCTTCCTCTGGCAGGGGGACAGGCAGGAGCAGGGGGAGAGGCAGGAGCAGGGGGAGGAGATGGAGAAGAAAAGGGAAAGGTCTGTGCAGGTCCGGGCTCGGGGGGAGCAGGGTTTGGGGGCTCATGCTGGCCCCAGTCCACGCCCGGCTGGGGACACGGAGCTCATCCCGCCAAAGGGGGATGGCCGGGGGGAGCACGGGGGGAATTCATGCAGCCCTGGTGTCCCTGCAGGCTCACCCCTCCCCACACCAGCCCCCCGCTCACCTCCAGAGACCCCACTTTCATGGCAGAGCCGGGCACGGTGCGGGGCATGGTGCGGCTGCGCTCCGACAGCTCCGAGGCCAGGATCTGCCTCACCGTGGGGTGCTGCTTGAACTGCAGGCCGTAGGGAGCCTTCACCGTGGCGTAGGGCTGGTTCAGGTTCACGTTGACGTGATCCACGGCCACAAAACCGGGGTAGGCATCCCCTTCTGCCGCCGGGCGCCCCGTCCCGCCGGGCACCGCCTCCTCCGCGCCGCCGCCGCCGCCGAGCGTCCCCTCCTCCCGGGGGAAGGGCTTGAGGCTGCCGGTGCGGCGCGGCAGCATCATGTAATCGCTCTCCCGGGGCGGCTCGGGGGCCCGGATCCAGCCGTATTCCAGCGGCCGCAGGCTGCTCTCCGTGCACAGGTAAACGGGCCCCGGCGCCTCCAGGCTGAGCTGCTGCGCCGGGGGCTCGCCCAGTTCGCTCAGGCCCGCCACCACGTTGGGCGTCATCTTGGGCACCTGCACCAGGATGCTGGCGGGGGGGATGTTCCCGGGCAGGCTGGAGAAGCCCAGGCCGCCCTCCGAGGTGGTGTTGAGCTTGGGGTCTTCGTCCCCATCCAGGGAGATGCGGGACAAGGTGCCCGTGATGGTGGCGGGGTTGCAGGTGTTCACCTCTTTGAACAGCACTGTTGGCAGGGAGCGGGGTCAGAGCCAGCCCCGAGGGTCCCACGGAGGGTGGGGGACACAGGAGAGACCCCCCGGCTCGTGCTGCCTGTCCCTCAGCAGAGGAGAGCTCACCTGTCTGACACGCCAGGTCAACGTCCTTTTCAAAATCTGTCTATAAAAATCCAGAAAGAGGGGAGAGAGCGAGAGAGAGAGGAGAGAAAGAGAGGGAGAGAGACGGGGAAATGAAGCAGCACGGCCGGCAGGGGCAGCGGCGGGGTCTCCGGGGCGGGACCCACTCACCAGGATCTGCACCTGCCCGTTCTTGCAGGAGTCGGGCGAGTTTTCATTCTCCTCGCTCCTGCACCCCCCCATCTGACACTTGACCACGTCCTGGACCTGCGGGGACAGAGCCGGTCACGGCCCCGCGGCCAGGGCTGGCCCCCGGCACCCCTCCGGCGCCGCCCCACCTCTCGGCGCAGGAAGCCGTGCACGGTGATGATGACGAAGCCCTGGACGGAGTTGAAGACGGCGAAGAGGACCTGGAAGAGGATGGAGCGCCGGTCGGTCATGGCGAGCACGGCCGACATCCAGGTCAGCGCCAGCAGAGGCAGGACCACGCAGGAGCTCCACAGCGATGCCCTGGCGCAGGGAGAGAGGGGCCGGGGTGAGCCCGAGGGGCGCGGCTGCCCCCGGGACAGCCCCCCCCGAGCACCGCCCTCCTCCCCCGCGGCAGCCCCCCGAGCCTTGCCCCGCGCCCCCCGAGCGTGGCCGGGGCTGCGTCACCCAGCTGTCCCCTCTTCCTCGGTGTCCCCAAGCCAGCGCCGGCGGGGACCTGAGGGCTGGGGGGACCTGTGGGCTGCAGCCCCTGTCCCCACACAGCCACGGGGTGCCGGGGGGACGCGGGGCCACCGCCACCCTCCCACGGCCACCACAACAGCACAGAGGGGATTTTTTCTCTCTTTTTTTTTTTTTTTTTTCTTTTTTTTTTTTTTTTTTAACAGTGAATTTTGGGGCTGCCTCTGTTGTGACTAAACCCCCGCGGGCGGGGACTTGGGCAGCCTCCGGAGCTCGCACGCCGGGAAGAGGGTCCCGGGGACACCCCCGAGCCCGTGCCCCCCACTCCCAGGCCAGAAGAGCCCCCCCAAACCCCAGCGATGAGGTGACCTGCCATGGGAAGCCATGCCATGCAGACGTGATGGGACACGCGCACCCCGCCCCGAGCACACAGCGTCACCCTTTCCTTCCCCTCGGGGACTCCCAAACCGCCCCCCAACCCCTTCGGGGAGACGCCCAGAGCCCCCCCCCCCGCGCTGTGCTCGGGGCGGGGGGCGCGGCGGGCGCGGGACGGGCACTAACATGGCACTGCTGGCGGTGGCGGAGGTCATGGCCGCGCTGGACACCACGCCGCACTTGGTGCATTTCAGCAGCAGGCTGCCGCACGGGGGGGGCTCGGAGCTAGCAGCCCACCGCCCCCCCGGCGCCCCGCGGCCAGGACCGGGCCACGCGGGGGTGCGGGGATGCAGGCACGGGGAGAGGGAGGGGAGCAAGGCAGGACGGCGGGGAGGGGTGGACAGATGGATGGACAGATGGATGGAGGGATGGACGGACACAGGCAAGAAGCGAATGGGAGGAGGAGAGGAAAGAGAGAGAGAGAGAGAGAGAGCGCCGGGTTAGTCGAGGGCGGCAGCTGTTAATGGCGAGGGGGGGTGGCCAAGCGGCAGGGGAGGGGGCGGGCACGGAGGGGGGGCTGCGGCCTGCGGACTCCCCTTCCCCCAGGGCAGGAGCGGGGGTGGCTGCCCCCCAAATTCTGCCCCTGCAGCAGCCCCCAACAAGGGGCCGCGCTCACCCCGGGCTTGGCCCCCGCCCTCAGCCCGCTCGACGCGGTGAGATCTGCCCCGCCCTCAGCCCGCTGCCGGGGCACCCCCGTGCCCAGCCCCTGGCAGGGTGCAGGGGGGCGGGGGGCAGCCCCGGGGACCCCCCCGCGGGCGCAGGGCACTTACCCAGCTCGCTGCTTTTTGGACTTATCTGAAATGCCGTCGCGGGACATGAGCTTGTTGAAGACGATGATGCCCACCAGCATGTTCACCTGCGGGAGGGTGGGCTCAGGGCTGGCACGGAGCCCCCCCGCCCGCGGCAGCAGCTGCCCCCAGCCCCCCCCCGGGTGGGTTTGGGGAGCTCCAGAGCTCGCAGGGGAAGCTCACCAGCACGATGACAGCGGCGGGTCCCACGAAGGCGTAGAGCAAACCGCCCTCCAGCGAGAGCCAGCAGCTGCAGGGGACAGGGGGTGGCATGTCAGGGGACAGGGGGGTGGCATGTCAGGGGACAGCCCTGCAACCATTCCCTGCTCCCAGGACACCGTGTGGCTGTCCCCTGCTCCCAGGACACCATGTGGCTGTCCCCTGCTCCCAGGACACCGTGTGGCTGTCCCCAGCTCCCAGGACACCGTGTGGCTGTCCCCAGCTCCCAGGACACCGTGTGCCTGTCCCCTGCTCCCAGCCAGCCCGCAGCAGCCCGTGTCCCCTGTCCCCACGTACTAGCTCGCTGTCCCGTAGCCTTTGGTCCGCGTGAAGCCCACGGAGACGGCGACCACGAGGGCTGGCAGCCCTGGGGAGGGGACACGAGGCTGGAGGAGCTGGAGGACGGTGGCATTGTCCCCTCCCTGCGCCAGTCCCAGGGCTGGGGACAGCTCCTCTGACAGCCCCCTGTGGCCTGAGGGCGCCACAACCGAGACACCTGGGCCTGCTTTCCTCCGCCGTGCCTCAGTTTCCCCTCTGACGAGCCTGGGGGGCAGCAGGGACGGGCGAGGGGTGCCCACCTCCCCCCCAGGCCGGGCTCTTACCCCATCCCAAGCACAGGAAGCGCTTCCTGACCAGGCGTGTCCGGATCCGGCCGATCACCGCCAGGTAGGACTGCCAGGCCTCGGTCAGCACCCAGCAGAAGGACGAGAGGAAGAAGAAGTGGAGGAAGGCGGCGGTCATGGTGCACACCCCCTGCGGGGTGGGGGACACGGGGACATCAGGGGGACACGGCCACGTGCCCGGCAGCGCGGCGGTTAAACCCCCACGCCCGGCGGGGTTTGTGACAGAGCACCGGGGATTTAATCCCGGGATCGAGATAATCCAAATCCAATCTGCTGCTGGGAGCCAGCAGGGGACGGGCTGGTGGCCTGGGACCCCGCCCAGGGTGGCAGCAGGGTGGTGGCAGGGTGGTGGCACCCACCTTGCTGAGCATCTGGGACTGGCCCACGAGGATGAGGATGTTGGAAGCCAGGATGGAGACGCAGAAGTTGAGCAGGATGATGGAGCGCTCCGACTTGATGAACCTGCGGCAGGAGCGGCGTGGGGCGGGGGGCCAGCCTGTCCCTGTCCCTGTCCCTGTCCCTGTCCCTTGTCCCTGTCCCTGTCCCTGTCCCTGTCCCTGTCCCTGTCCCTGTCCCATGTCCCTGTCCATGTCACATGTCCCTGTCCCTGTTCCTGTCCTATGTCCCTGTCCCTTGTCCCTGTCCCTGTCCCTGTCCCTTGTCCCTGTCCCTGTCCCTGTCCCATGTCCCTGTCCCGTGTCCCTGTCCCTGTCCCTATCCCTTGTCCCTTATCCCATGTCCCTGACCCTGTCCTTGTCCCTTATCCCTTGTCCCTGTCCCTTATCCCATGTCCCTGTCCCTGTCCCTGTCCCATGTCCCTGTCCCGTGTCCCTGTCCCTTATCCCATGTCCCTGTCCCTGTCCCTTGTCCCTGTCCCTTATCCCATGCCCCTGAGCCGGGGCAGGCTCAGTGCCACCAGCCCAGGCATCTCCTCCCAGCCAGGTTTTCCCTTCCCATTAATCCCACGGATGCTGAGCCTTCCCCAGCGCCCTGTCCCCCTTTGCCACCCCCTCCCCACACGGCCTCACGCCCGAGGTGCCCCCCAGGTGCCCCCAGGTGCCCGTGTCACCTCCAGAAGGCGGCGTAGATCACCAGCAGGGTCAGCAGGGCCATGCAGGACACGGCGCAGCCGATCATCAGCGGCACCGACGGCGTCCCCGAGGGGTCCATGGCCTGGGGGGACACCGGGGGGGGCTGGTTCAGCCACCCCCACCTCCCCCACTGCTCCCTGCCAGCCCCCTGCCCCCTCGGGGCCCTCCACCCTCTCCCTGGGGGCCGGAGGGGCTCGGTGACAGCGGTGGCACAGCCAGAGGGGCTCGGTGACAGCAGTGGCACAGCCAGAGGGGCTCGGTGACAGTGGTGGCACGGCCAGAGGGGCTCGGTGACAGTGGTGGCACGGCCACCTTCCCAAGGACTGCTGCCAGCAGGGTGGAACAGCAATGGGGTGGGGGGCCAGGGCCGCCCCCTCCCCTCCTGGCACACAGCAGGGCCCTGCACTGAGCTCCAGGGACCACGGCAGCCCCTGCCCACACAAACCCACCCTGCCGGGGGTCCTGGGGGTGCCAGGGGTCCTGGCTGCTGAGCACACCCCCACCCTCCAGTGCCCACCTGTCCTAACAGGAAACGCTCCAGTGCCCACCCCACCCTGCCACCCCCTGCCCGGCCCAGGGTCATCCCCCACGCACATCCCGTGTCCCCAGCGGGCTGGTGGCTGTCCCCAGGCTGTCCCCGGGCTGTCCCCGGGCTGTCCCCTACCAGGTCTTTGGGCAGCTGGGCGAGGACGGCGAAGGTGGCGAGCTGGCGGCACTGGCATTTGGTGTGCGCCGGGAGGGTCTCCAGGGTTTGGCAGCTCTCCGTGTCCCAGTTTCCCAAGCCAGCATCCCTGATTAACGGGGAGAGCAATTTGAAATGATCAAAGGCGCGGGCAGCCCCTCGCGCCTCTCCAGGGTTAACCCGTTCCTGGCCGTGCCCGGGGGGAGGCACGGAGGGGGCACTGCCAGGGGACCCCCCCCCCCGAGCTCGGGGAGGGGGTGAAGCCACCCCTGATCCTGCCGGGAGCGGTGCGGCGGAAAGGCTCCGGCTTTAATCATCCCACACAGGTTTGGGAGGGGAGGAAACACCACGGCGAGGGGCGGGGACAGTGCCGGGAACCGCCCCGAGAGCCCCCCGGCACTGTGTCCCCTCCTTTCGTGGGGTCCCTTCCCTCCGTGGGGTCCTCTCCCACCGTGGGGATCCCCCATTATGGGGACCCCTCTGCCACAGAGACCCCCCTGCCGTGGGGACCCTTCTGTCATGGGGACCTCTCCTGTCACAGGGATCTCTCCACCATGGGGACCCCTCCTTTTTTGGGCACCCAACCCCCCCGGGACCCTCCTGCCGTGGGGACCCTTCCTGTTAAAGGGACTTCTCCACCATGGGGACCCTCCTGCCGTGGGGACCCCCGAGTGAGGGAGCAGAGAGGGGGTGACACTGCCACGCCCAGGGAGAGCAGCCACAGCTCCCAGCACGTCAGGAAAAGCGGGAACTGTGTCTGTGGGACAGCTGGGGACAGTCCCTGGGGCCGGGCTGGGCCCTGCCACGCTCATCCCAGCCAGCCCCTCCCAGCGGCTCGGGGGGCGAACCGGAACCGGTGACCCCGTGCCGCGGCCACCTGGGCAGGGGGGCTGCAGTGCCCGCCCCCAGCCCGCAGCGCCGCCCGCCCCCCTTCGTGCCCTACTTTCCCTCATTGCTGCCAGCACTAACAAATCACATCTGGCAGCCTGGCGCGGGCGGCTCCGGGGCCACATCGATCCCGAGGGAGCTCAATTCCCCCGCGCCGGTGGGGCTGGGATACGGGAAGGGACGGTCGCGGCTGCTCGTCCCGGCTGCTCGTCCCTGCTCTCCCAACCCTGCTCCATCCCTGCTCCAATCCCTGTTCCCTGTCCCTGTTCCCATCCCTGTTCCCTTCCCTGCTCCCATCACTGCTCCAATCCCTGCTCTCCCATCCCTGTTTCCCCATCCCTGCTCCAATCCCTGTTCCAATGCTCTCCCATCCTCTCTCCCACCTTTTCCATCCTTGCTTCAATCCCTGTTCCCATCCCCATTCCCTGTCCCTGTTCCCATTCCCTGTTCCCATTCCCCTTCCCATTCCCTGTCCCTGTTCCCATTCCCATCCCCATTCCCTGTCCCTGCTCCCAATCCCTGTCCCTGTTCCCATTCCCATTCCCTGTTCCCATTCCCATTCCCTGTCCCTGTCCCTGTCCCTGTCCCTGTCCCTGTCCCTGTTCCCGTTCCCATTCCCATTCCCATTCCCATTCCCATTCCCATTCCCATTCCCATTCCCATCCCATTCCATTCCCATCCCTGTCCCTGCTCCGCTCTCTCCCATCACTGCCAGCCCCTCCCTGTCCCCAGCCCGTCCCGGTGTCCCCGTCCCCTGCCCCTCACTCACGTCCTCGAGTAGTCCCAGGTGACACACTGCGGGTGGGACGTGCCCTGCGGACACAGGGACACGTCAGGGCCCCCCCAGCCCTGTCCCCACCCCACGAGGACGTGTGGCCCTTGGGGACATTCCCAGGGCTGGCACGCCCCCCCCGTGGGCACAGGGACCGTGCCACAAACCGGGAAGTGCTGGTCCCTGGTGGCTCTCAGTGTCACATTGCAGGTGACAGGGACCCACGTGGGACCGGGAGGTGACACAGTGGTGGGACAGGAGGGTGACACATCCACGGCGTGGGAGGGGAAGGGGACACTCACGGCGGTGACAAAGGAACTCGTTGGTGACACAGGAGGGTTGATGATGAGGAAGGGCAACACCAGGGAGGGGACACTCACGATGACAAGGGACACTTGCGCGAGTGACACAGAGGGTGACACAATGACGTGGGAAGGGGACACTCGGTGATGACAGGGGACACGAACAGTCACACTGATGTGGAAAGGGGGACACGGGGAGGGGGCAGACACTGGTGACACGGGAAGGGACCCTCTTGGTGACAAGGGAGGGGACACTCACGTTGACGATGTGGGACAGCTCCACCAGCACCAGCGGCTCGGCGGGCCGGGTGGGCGGGCGCACCGTCACCGTCAGCACCTTGGAGGTGACGGCCAGGGGGCTCCTGCGGGAAGGGACACGGGCTGTGACAGGCCGGGGGACGGCAGGCGACACCGGGGGCGGTGCCACTCACCTGGGCGGGGGCAGGATGAGCCCCAGCGTGCGGTACAGCACCGCCCCGATGACGAAGTGCGACGACTCCTCGGCCTCTGCAGAGACAGACGCGGGCTCGGTGACGCGCGGGAGGGAGGGGCGGCGCGGGGCTGCCAGATGTGCGCCCAGATGTGCGCCGGTGCGCGCCCGGGGACGCGGCTGGCGTGCGTGCCGGCGGGAGGCAGATGTGAGCCCGCATCTGCGGCAG
This sequence comes from Cettia cetti, assembly GCA_013401135.1. NCBI lineage: Eukaryota > Metazoa > Chordata > Aves > Passeriformes > Sylviidae > Cettia > Cettia cetti. Next base: position 13,892 of record VZUI01090295.1, read on the forward strand.
ATGTGCGCTGCCGTGCGCGCGGGAGGGCGTGCACGCCTCCAGATGTGCCACGCCCAGATGTGCAGGAGCACGCCCGCGCTCACGCCTGCCTGCACACCTGCAACGCTCCCAGATGTGCACACTCACAACGCTGCGCCCCTCTCCAGATGTGCAGGAGCACATGCAGGCTCACACCTGCCTGCACACCTGCAACGCTCCCAGATGTGCACACTCACAGCACTGCACACCTCCAGATGTGCAGGAGCACATGCAGGCTCACACCTGCCTGCACACCTGCAACGCTCCCAGATGTGCGCCCTCACAACGCTGCGCCCCTCTCCAGATGTGCAGGCCCACGCACACCTGTGCACCATCCCAGCCGTGCGGGAACATTCAGGCAGGCCTGCACACGCCCCCAGATGTGCGCCCCCGCCAGCTGCGCGCCCGCTCACCGGCCGAGGCGAGGCTCAGCACCTCCCTGGGGATGAAGAGCTTGTCCTCGGAGCTGCGCGCCCAGTCCTTCATCCCGCGCCGCCCCCGCATGGGGAAGTTGATGTCGCTGGACACGGCCGACACGGGCTCCCGCTGGATGCTGGTCACTGCCGGGGGACACCGCGGGGTCACCTCCCTCTCCCTCAGCTCCCCTGGGGTGACTTTTTTGTTTTTTCCCCAGTTTGCCCCAGCGCAGGGCGTGGTGCCTGCCCCGCGCTCACCCAGGTTGTCGGTGACGATGAGGGAGCTCTGGAAAGCCTTCAGCGCGTTCCCGACCAGGTGGATGAAGTCCTCCACCACCCTCATCAGGTGCACGGAGCCGGGAGAGACCTGCGGGGGACGGGAGCAGCTCCGGAACCGCCGGGAGGCGTCACCGCGGTGGGGACACCGCCTGGGCGGGGACACCCCGGTTGTCACCGCCCCTCGGCGCCGCTCACCTGCTGGGCGTCCTCCCACTTGTCGCGGTTCTCCGCGTCCACCATGTAGCTCACCACCTGGAAGAAGCGCTGCGGGGACGGGGCTCAGCGGGGCTGGGGACAGACCGACCGACCGAGCGACCGCCACCTCCCCCGGGGAGGGGACCCTGGCTGTCCCCCTGCCCGCTACCTGCACGTCCTCGGAGGACGGGATGTAGGTGGCCCTCTTGAAGGTGTCGGTGACGTTGCGCAGGATGTCCACGGAGAAGAGCAGGTCCCCGCTGTAGTAGGTCTTGCGGGCCATGAGCTCCAGCAGGCTCCGCACCACCTGCGACATGCCCTCACCTGCCAGCACCCGCTGGCCCTTCGCCAGGTGCTCCCGCAGCTGGGACGGGGAGGGGACAGCCGCGTCACTCTGCTGGCACCGCCCCCCGGCAGTGCTGAGGGTCCCGCATTGTCCCCAGAGCCCGGGGGACGCTGCAGAGCTAATTGAGTTAATTAGGGCAGCTGCAGGATGGGCAGGTTGAGGGAGTCCATAGGGAGTTGGGGACATCTGGGGTGGTCTGGGGACAGTCACAGGGGTTTGGGGACATCTCGGGTGGTCTGGGAACATTCACAGGGGTTTGGGGATGTCCACGGGGTCTGGGGACAGTCACGGGGGTTTGGGGATGTCCACGGGGTCTGGGGGCATCCTCCCCGTCCCTACAGCCTTTTCCCAAACACATGGGATTGCAACTGAAGCGCTGCAGCTCTGGGATTGGGACATTATTCCACAGAGGACTGTGGGTGGTCACAGGGGTCTGGGGACATCCAGGGGGGATCAGGGGGCACCCAGGGGGATCAGGGGACATCCAGGGGGATCAGGGGGCACCCAGGGGGATCAGGGGGCACCCAGGGGGATCAGGGGGCACCTCCCCATCCCAAAAGCCTTTTCCCAAGGACATGGGAATGCAGCTCCAACCAGAACCCCCCTCCAGCTCTGGGGTGGGATCCCTGTTCCCACAGGGTGGATCTCAGGGAACCTTCCCATCCCAAAAACATTTCCCACGGGCACAGCTTGGACGGGATCCCCTTTCCCAGCCCACCCAGGGAGCCCTGCCTCAGTTTCCCCACTCCAGAGAGGTGAGGTGGCTCTCGGGGTGCCGGGGATGGGACAGAGCCCCGGGGACAGGGGCAGGGGACAGGAGGGGCCGTGCCAGAGCGGGCACCTACTGAGAGATGCAAGTATCTGTACTCGTGGGAGACGCAGCGGGCGAAGCTGGGCACACCCCAATAGGCCACCCCGTGGGGGCTCAGCAGGCACCGGCGGCTGGCAGTCCCTGTGACGGAGATTTGGGATTGGGGCTGGCGCTGGAATCACTTCCTGGCACCCCGAGGCCACCCACAGCTCCAGGGGATTTTGGGGTGCTCCACCCCAGTGTCACCCACCACCCCCTGCCCTGCTGCAGGTGGCTTGACCCCAATGTCACCCTCTTCCCCTCGGGCTTTGGGGTGTCTCGACCCCGCCTGACCCTGCTCTGCTCCAAGTTTAGGGGTGCTGGGCCCCAATGCCACCCGTGGTGTTTGGGGGTGCTCGTCCCTGGTGTCATCCACCACCCCCTGCCCTGCTCCAGGTGGCTCCACCCTAACGCCACCCTCTGCTCCTGGAGTTTGGGGGGCTCAACCCCGACCCCACCCAGCACCCCCTGCCCTACTCCAGCCCGGGGGACATCTGGGGTCACCTGTGGCGTTGGGGGGACACTTGTTGTAGATGATCTCCCCTGCAGCCGTCTTCTTCCAGGTCATCAGCATCACGTACTCATCCTTGCACATCTCATGGTAGGCTGGGGAGGGAAAGGGGGGCTCAGCAGTGCCCAGGTGTGGGGTGAGGGGCGCCGGGGTGGGGGGGACCCCGTACCTGGGCACTTCTTCTCGTTGCAGGTCTTCACCTCCTCGCCGGTGCCCTCGCAGGGGTAGCCCTGCACGCCCGTGCCCTCGCACATGCGGAAGCGCCGCTGCCAGCCGGTGTCGCAGGTCTTGGAGCAGAGGCTCCAGTGGTTCCAGGGACCCCATTTGCTGTCTGCTGTGGGGATGGGGACGCTGTGGGACAGCCGGCTCTGCGCACGGAGGGTGGCACCCGCGGGGACGGGGACAGGGACAGGGACAGGGACAGGGACAGGGACAGGGACAGGGTGCCATCGGCACCGCCCCACGCGCTGTGAGCCGACATCCCGCGGGGTGGGTGTGAAATCCATGGATCAGTGACTTGAATCTCTTTTAGGGCAGAGTGGCATCCTGCAGCAGATGCCCTTCCTGCAGCAGATGCCCATCCTGGAGCAGATGCCCATCCTGGAGCAGATGCCCCTCACTCCCTGTCACCATCCATGGCCACCACGGCACAGCCGCCGCCTCCCTCCGCAGCTGCCGCTGGTGCCGTGACCTCTCCCGCGCAGCGAGGGGCCGCTCGAAGGACAGGAGGAGCCCGCGCTCCATCCTTTGCCCGGTGTCCCCCCGCGCCCAGAGCCGTCCCCAGCCCCGTGTGCGCACTCAGAGCTCCCTCGTGCTTCTACGCCCAAAGCACGGCGGGACCCGCAGGCCCCTGGCACCGCCGGGTCCCCGGCACGACCCGCGACGAGGACAGCGCCGACCCCCGGCTCCTGCAGCGGGGACGCGCCCGGTGATCCCTGGCATCGCCCTCAGGCTCCTGCTGCCCCGCAGCCCAGGGGGCCGCCAGCGCTCCGGGCGTCACCGGCGGTGACACCGCGGCGGGGCTGGGCCGTGCTGGGTGCCGCCCCCCCGCTCCCCCCCAGCGCGCGGGGCCTTACTGGGACAGGTGGGGTTGGAGCACTCCCGGGCGTCGGCGTGGGCCCCCCGGCACTCGGCCCAGCCGTGGGCCGAGACGCTGCACTTGCGCGTCCGCTGCTGGGTGCCGTTGGCACAGGTGACGGAGCAGCGGCTCCAGGCGCCCCACTCCAGCCACTGCCCTTCCACTGCGGGGACAAGGAGAGCGGCGTCAGCTCCCACCGCACCGCGGCCGCTCGGCCGCGCCGCCCCGGCTCGCCGCGACCCCCGCCGGGCTCTCCGGGAAAGGGCTCCAGCCCGGGGATGCTCCGGCTCCAGCCGAGCCGAGCTGCACGGGCAGGGCTGGGCGTGGGGGCTGTCCTGGGAGTGGCCCCACAGCGGCTGTGACACGAGGGACGCGCTCAGAGTGGGGACCCGGGCGTTGCTGGCACTGAACTGGCATCCTTGGTGTCGCTTCCAGCCAAACCCAAAGTCCCTGGAATTGCTTCTGGCCAAATCCCTGGCATTGCTTTTGAACAAATCCAGAATCCCTGGTACCAATTCTGGCCAAATCCAGCATCCCTGGCATTGCTTCCAACCAAATCCAGCATCCCTGGCATGGTTTTTGACCAAATCCAGAGTCCCTGGCATTGCTTCCGACCAAATCCAGAGTCCCTGGCATCAGTCCTGCCAAATCCAGCATCCCTGGCATTGTTTTTGACCAAATCCAGCATCCCTGGCACTGTTTTTGACCAAATCAGCATCCCTGGCACTGTTTTTGACCAAACCCAGTGTCCCTGGTGTTGCTTCTGGCCAAATCCAGCGCCCCTGGCATCGTTCCCTGCCAAGCTCAAGACTCCAGCAGTGTCTCCACGGGACTGCCGTGGCCAAAGCCGTGTGCCATGGGTGCCACGGGTGCCATGGGTGCCACGGGTGCCACGTCTCAGCCAGAGCTGCTGCAGGAGCAGCTCCCTCTCTCCCTCCTGCTCTGAACTCCCTGCCAGCTGCCCCACGTCACCCGTGGGGTCCCCACGGGGACACCATCCAAGACATGGCATCCCTGCCCATCACCACAGCAACGCCACAGCCACCACCACGGCCACTCCTGGCACGCAGGAGGAGGGGACAGAGCTGGCACTGCCACCTGTGTGCAGACAGACCCTGCAGCCGACCCCTTTTGTCACCTCCCTGTCCCCCCAGACGCAGCAGGTGGGTGGGGAAGGAGCCACCCGCTCTGTGCTCCCTGCCCATGCTGGGGTCTGGAGACCCCCGCAGGGCCAGCAGCACCGATTGTCCACCTGGAATTCCAGCAGGGCCAGCAGCTGCTGTCACAGCACCCCGTGTCCCCACGGCGGTGCCACCCACCCCCGGCAGCCCCTGGAGCGCGGCCCTGGCGCTCTCCTGGCATTCCCGGCGGGAAGAAGGAGCGCGGGGAGAGGGAGGTACTGACCCGGGCAGGTGGCGATGCTGCAGGGCTTGGCCTGCAGCTGGGGGCCCGGGCAGGCCTTCCCCGGGCGCCGCGAGGCCGCGCAGCGCCGCCTCCTGGTCCTGGCCCCTCGCCCGCAGGTCACCGAGCACAGGCTCCACGGGGACCACTCCTCCCACGCGCCGGGAACTGCAACACAGCACAGCCCAGGGGCTCCAGCCGCCTCCTCCTCCTCCTCATGGCACCTCCTCCTCCTCCTCATGGCACCCAGGGGTGCTGGCGGGGCAGACCCCTCGTGCTCTGCCTCAGCTGGGCACGGCTCCCAGCGCTGCCTGTGCCGTCATCATCCCGAATCCCTGAGCTGGCCGCTCCCTGTGCTGCTCCAGCCTCTTTTGGGGTCCCGGCAGTGGCGGCGCACGTCCCCCCCGAAGCCACAGGCGGGGCACGATCTGCCCCTGGCACCCGAGGGAGCTCAGCGCTCCCGGGAAAGGATCGGGGGCCATCCCAAAGGATGCTCCTCCTCCTCCAGCACGGATTTCCTCGGGGGGCCAGGACGGGGCTGCGTGTCCTGGGGAGAGGACGCTGCGTGTCCTGGAGGTGAAAATCCCTCGGGACACCCCAGGTTTGGAGAGGGCAGTGTGGCTGCCACCGTGGCACCCTGAGGTCCCTCTGATTCCTGTGTCCCACACGAGACGCACGGACAGCACCACGGACAGACAGACAGACAGATCCTCAGCGTCCTGGCGCCTGCCCCGAGGCACCGAGCAGCTCACTCCTGCCCCACGTCAGAGAGAAGCCGTGCTCCAAATCCCCCAGGCTCCAGCACAAAACCTCGGGGACACGCAGGAGGAGCTCAGGTGTGCCAGGAGAGGATGGAAAGAGCCGCCGAGGCAAACCCCTGGCAGCAGCAGCGCTGGCAGGGCGCAGGGTGCAGGGCACCCATCCCAGGCGCCTCCCTGGGACCCTGCACACCCACAGCCCCAGCTGTCAGTCACTTTGGGAAGCCTTTTCCAAGGCCTCAGCGAAAATGCAGAGGTTTTTTGGGGGGTCCGTCTGGAAGTCTCAAATTCTCAGGGTTCCAACACCTCCCCCGCGGCTTCCCAAGAGGGGCTCCCGAGGGTGGAGCGATGCCAGCGGCACCCGGAGCGTCCCGGTGCAGGGTGGGCTCACAGCCATGCCAAGCCCCCTTCTCATCCGCCACGAGGAGACCCCAGGGACGCGTCCTGTGTCCCCACCGTCCCGCCCAGCCCCGCGGGGAGCCGGCAGCGCAGCCCCGCTGTGTCCCTGCTGTGTCCCCGCTGTGTCCCCGCCGTGTCCCCGCCGTGTCCCTGCTGTGTCCCCGCCGTGTCCCTGCTGTGTCCCCGCCGTGTCCCCGCCGTGTCCCCGCGGTGCCCCCGTACCTGGGCAGGTGGCGGTGTTGTTGCAGGTGCGCGTCTCCCGGAGCAGCCCGCTGCACAGCGTCCCGTAGGGAGAGGAGACGCAGGAGCGCGTCCGCACCTGCGAGCCCTGGCCGCACGTCAGGGAGCACACGCTCCACTGTGACCACTCCTCCGCGGCGGGGTCCCCTGCCGGAGACACCGGGACACTGAGAGCCCGCGGGGACCGGGGACGGGACACCAGGGCACCGGGGAGTGGGTGGGTGGCACTGGGGAGAGCAGGGGGGAGGGTGAGGGGGTGTGGGTGACAGGGGTGGCGCTGAGGGTGGCAGGGAGGTGAGGCCTCGCTGGGCTCAGCAGCAGATAGAGCTGGAGGAGGGATTGGGGCACGGGATGGCAGCTGGGGTGAGGGGCAGGATCCATCCCGGGAGGTGCTGGCAGAGCAGGAAGGGTGGGCAGGGTGGGCAGTGGGCAGCACAGGCAGAACAGGGAGCACAGGCAGGGTGATCAGGGTGGTCAGGGTGGGGAGAGTGGGCAGTGGGCAGCACAGGCAGCACAGACAGGGTGAGCAGCACAGAGTGGATGGGCAGTGGGCAGTGGGCAGGATGGGCAGGATGGGCAGTGGGCAGCACAGACAGTGGGCAGTGAGCAGGATGGGCAGTGGGCAGTGAGCAGGATGGACAGTGGGCAGTGGGCAGTGGGCAGGATGGGCAGTGGGCAGTGAGCAGGATGGGCAGTGGGCAGTGGGCAGCACAGACAGGATGGGCAGTGGGCAGCACAGACAGGATGGGCAGTGGGCAGGATGGACAGTGGGCAGTGGGCAGCACGGACAGTGGGCAGTGGGCAGTGGGCAGCACGGACAGTGGGCAGTGGGCAGTGGGCAGCACAGACAGGATGGGCAGTGGCCAGGATAGACAGTGGGCAGTGGGCAGTGGGCAGCACGGACAGTGGGCAGTGGGCAGCAGGGGCAGGGTGAGCAGCATGGGCAGCACGGG
>VZUI01090305.1:0-24344 GCA_013401135.1 Cettia cetti
CCGCCACGGCCCACAGCCCCAGCGCCGCCCGCCCCGCCGCCATGGCCGCCCCGCCGCGCGGCCCAAGATGGCGGCGGCGCCCGCCCCGCGCGGCCATGGGAGCTGTAGTTCCCGCCCCAGCGCTGAGGGGGCGGGCGGGCATGGCCGTGTCGCGACAGAATCGCGATAGATGGGGCCGTGCTGCGCAAGCAGCCGCTGCCCAGGGGAGCTCTGAGTGTGCAGCTGGGAGAGCCCTCCCAAGTACCCGCCTAGCTCCGCCCGCAGGAATCCCGCCAGCCTCACACGGGTCTGGGCGCCCCGCCTGCCGGCCCTCGCTGCCTTTGAGGGGTTTGGAGGAGAACTTCCCTGGACGCCTGGATTCGCCAAGCAGTTGGCCCAGCCTGTAAGAGGCTCTTTCTCCTGGCCCGACCGCTCGCTGTTGCCGAGGCCTGATTCAATTTGGACGTCTAGGGTAAAGTCACGAATCTCGTCATTACAGTATAAAAGTTCAGACTGAATTGTATAAATTTCTTTGCAGCTTCAGGGCTGTGGACTGTGAGGAATCATAGAATCATCGAATGGTTTGAGTTGAAAGGGACTTTAAACATCTAGTCCAACCTCCCTGCCATGGGCTGGGACGTTTTTCACTAGGCCAGGTTGCTCAGAGCTCCATCCAACCTGGCCTTGAACACTTCCAGATATGGGACATCCACACTTTTAGACAACCTATTCCAGTGCCTTACCACCCTGACAGTAAAGAATTTTCTTCCTAACATCTAATGTAAACCCATGCTCTTTTGGTTTTAATCCATTCCTCCTTGTCCTGTCACTACACACTCTTGTAAAAAGTCCCTCTCCATCTTCAAGTACTGTAAGGCTGCAAATTGGTCACACCTAAGCTGTCTTTTTTCCAGGCTGAACAAACCCCATTCTCTCAGCCTTTCCTTGTAGGAGAGCTCCTCCATCCCCATAGTAATCTTGGTGGCCCTCCTTTGGAATCCTTCCAACAGGTTGATATCCTTCAAGGATTATATGATCTTTAAAGATCCCCTCCAACTCAAGTTATTCCATGGCTCTATGAAAGAAGAGAACTGAGAATCGATGGTTGAGCACTGTTGACATAATGTGTAGAACTTTCACTTTGCAAAATGGTTTGTAAGAATACAGTATTCAAAGCTACCCTCCACTTAGTGTTTGGTATTTGAGTTTGGGTCTGCTCAGTCATATTGGGCCATCCTTCAGGAGGCAGGCTTATCAGCTGGGTGCTAGATGCAGTACCCATGCTGATAAGCACCCAAATGAATGTTGGTCAGAGGGGCTGGGGATAAGCAGATACCATCCAAAGATGAATCCAGACCAATCAATCATTGTTTCTTCCAAAGGCTGAATGTGGGAAGGTGTGTCCCATCTTCATATGGTCTGTATGTTCAAATGTGGATGCTAAGCACTCATTATTCCTAGCTTGGTGGCTTTGGATTTCAGGAAGAGGAGCTGTGATTGCTCATTAATAGGAAAGAGCCACATTTACTCTAAGTTTTTATAGAGTGAACTCTAATGAGCCACAACCCCCAACTCCACTAATCATAAAGGCCTCTTTGGTGTGAAACTGAATTGGTCCTGTAGATATTTGTAGATTTGGGTGGAGAAATGATTACCAGGAAACAGACCAAAGAGGAAAAGCCTGTGCTGACAAGGAGTGTGAAGGTTTCCCAAGCACTGCTAAATTCCAGAGACCAGTAGTTCTACTGAATTTGCAAGGGCTGATAAATTCCAGGCACTGAGTCTGCTCACTCTGTGCAAGGCCACAAGGAATTATTGGGATCAAGCCCTGGCTGTGTGACTGGAGGGCAGCAGCTCCCACAGGCAAAATCTGTGGGATCATGTGTGCACCCATTGAAATAAGTCACTTTCTGAGCACCTGCTTGGAAGGTGCTAGTGCCAGCACAGCCCTCTACCAAGGTTGTCCCTGTGAGGGAATAGGTGAATCTTTGTGTATTATCTGCTGTTAATAGTAACAGCTTCTTACAGTGAAAACCTTGAGTACTTCTGGCTGTCTCATCCTAAACTCTTGTTGCACAGCCACATATTTTTAAAGCAAATTAGGAAAATTAGTCCCTTCTTTTCATCTTCTCCTCAAGATCCTCTGTCTTCCTTTTGATTTCTGCATAGAGGTCTGCTTGCTTTCTTTTCCTCTACAGTCCTTCTTAGAGCTGCAGTAGTCACAGATCCAAACAGAAGCTGGTCTGAAGACACTCCCCTGAAAGTGTGCACCTTAGTAAGGTAAAAACAAAAAAATGGTCAGTACTCTGAAATATCTGTATTTGTGTCCACTGGCCTCACTTAGTCTTAGCCATCTCTACCTCGCTAATCACCCATTAGTTCTAGCAAAGTTTTCTGTCTTCTCTCTCAGGTTCCAGACCAGATTTTGCTGCTTCTTTCCTGGCTGACTGAATAGAGACATCAGCGAGCTCTTCCAACACCATTTCTGTTTGTTTCTCACAGCTCTCTGCTAGTCTCCTACACAGCCAGTAGAGCTGTAGTAGTTCACTGTGTAGCAAAGGTTATCTCGGGTACTTTCTCTGAAGCAAATAGTAGGAGTGGCAGTCAGCATAAATGTTTAATAGGCCCTGAGAGCTAAGACTTTAAGATGAAGCTCCTTTTGAAGCTACATTTACAGCCTCTGCTCTCCCAGGCTTTGTATAATGAAAGCACCCCAGGCCACTGTGGTGTGGTTTTGGCATGTGCTGTAGTTCCCCCCAAGCACCTTGGATGGTTGTAAGCCTCAGAACCCCTTGACTCTCACTTCAAACACAGCCTTTGCCTCACCTTCTCTACCTTCTTAATTTCCTGTAAATCCAGAGCTCCGTGCAGGAGCATCTGGCTCTGATCTTTGATACCCTCCCTCAAACACAGCCCCTCCCTCATTTTTTTTCTCTGCCAAATCAAGCATAAACACCCACAAATTTACTTTCATCCTGTTCCATGTGCCTGGAGTGGAAAACCACTTGGCTGCAAATCTGGTGTCCTTGCTTTACATATTCAACATAGGTTAGAAGAAGGGTGCTCAGGAAAGAGTTTGGTTCTCCAAGTTGCTTATAAGATTGAGCAGAAGAAAACATAATTCCAACATGTTGAGTTTCTCTCAGAGCTGTGGTCTGGCTTTTCTTTGCTGCTATCTGCTTGAGCAGGGGTGGCTGTGGGGGCTGTTCTCCTTTAATTCATCCTTTGGTGCCAAATGGAAGTCCTAGGCTTCCCGAATTCCTCAAATAATGGGGAATATTTCCAGTGGAGAATGGCCATTTCAGCAGAGGGAAGAAGGAAGCTGTACAGGCTGCTGAGCTTCAAAACCTGTGACTGACATTACCAAAGCTTCTGGGGATGGCTCCAGGCTTTCTCACAAGAAGCCACACAGCTTCTGGAGAGTCAAGATTGTTTCCTGTTGGTGAGATCCTCGTGGGGCTTCTTCTCCCCTTGGCTCCGAGCTGTGTCTCTTAACGTGCAGCCCCGTGGAGGTGTCGGACTGTGGCTGTCAGGATTCAGGGCTGGCCACAGCTGCAGTGCATGGTTTGGGGCTGTTTGGTATTGAGTATTCAATTATTTTATGCAAAGGATGGGAATTATAAAAGTGTTAGAGCAACTGGAACACTGCAGAGAAGTGTAGGGCCAGAATACTGGCACCCAGTAAGGGTTGGGGTCGTGAGTGAAGGCTCAAACTAAAACTCTGCAGGGTCTGCACAACCTCGGGGTTGGACTGGGCAAAACAATGCTGGAGAGCCCAGAGTTTGGTTTTGATGAAACCCCATCAGAGTGTGCCAGTGAAGGAAGTCAGTAACCCAGACCTCAACCCAGCCTGACGATTTGTCGAGGCAAGGGAAACAATGGAGCTCCCAAGAAACAGTGGGAAAGGCATCTGTAGCTCAAGCCCAAGGTCAAAGTTTAAGTAGTTGTGCATGCTGTGTGAGCAACACAAACCAACTACATCTGGTGTTTGGGAGAAGATGCAAGAGCTGCAGTGGTTTCATCCCTTGAGGGATTTGTATATGCCAGAGGATTCCTGTGCTCATGACAGTGATGACAGCATCATAAAATGTTTTTCATACTGGCAGCAGAGTGTAGCAGCCCCAAGGAGGAAGAAGGACACCTATTTAGGGGGAATTATGTAAACACACTTATAGACACTGGGCCACGAACATATCTAAGGCTTTTTATTTGAACCCCTTAAAAACAGTACAGATAAATCCAACTTTCTTGAAGGAGTAAAGAAACCTCAGGACTCTTGCACAAAAGTATGGACTGAGTTCTGGTTCCTCCTAACGACACAGCACTTACCACTGCCAGTGTCATTGCTGCAGCAATGTCATTTTTCTGAAGGCTGCCATCACTGGAGAATTCCTAGATGTTTGTGACTCCACAGACATTGAGTCATTGGAGTTGTTAAATTGTCAAAGCATGGAACTGTAATTGTGAGCATCTTGTGAACTGAGGGACTGAAGTCACCAATACCCCTGAACAACCCAAAAACTGGAAAAGGAGAATTTGTAGTGGTGGAGCATGGGCGGGGGGGATGTTTGGAAAGTAAAAAGCCCTTTGTCCCATCAGGAGGATATATTCAGTATTTGTACCCATTTGCTTTTGCATCTGAGTCACAGGACATCACCACAAGCCGAAATTGAGCACATTCCTATAGAAAAAGCCTTGGCATTAGGCCAGAGCCGTAAAGACTTTTAAAAATCTGTTTGAGAGGCCATGTTAACTAAAACTGATCATAAATCACTTTTTGCCATTGCCAGTGGGGATCTGGCAAACACCTTCCTGCAAACAGAACGTCTCTTTCTTTAGCTACAGTTGTATAACTTGCAAATTGAATGCGAACCTGAGAAAGATTTAGTAGTTGCAGGCACACTCTCTAGAGCCTTTGACAAGAATTCTGTGGAACAAAGTCCCAGGCTAGATTATGGATATGTCAGTTGGGGAAAACAAAATAGAAAAACCCAGCCTTGTCGATTTTAAAACGAAATGCAGAATTTTATTGCTGGTGGTTTGCTGAGGACGAGACACTGCAGGATGTAATTAAGGTTCTACTAGAAAATGATTTGCACAGCTTATTCTGTCCCTGTTTCAGTTTAAAACGATTTAGATACCACTTCTCTGAGGCATGAAGAAAACTGATCCTTGAAGTGTTGCAGGAAAATAAAGACACAGAAAGCCATTTAGAGCCTGAAGGCAGCGTGAGACATCTCTGCCTCCCTCAATAGTCAGAAATACGAGTGATGTGAAATGGAGGAGTGTGTGCTGGTGGAAAACACTCGCCCTCTGGAAGGAAGTTAGGGAAGCAGGCTGGCATCAGCTTGATGTGAGAATCCTGAGCAGCCATTTTCATATTGCAGGGTGGTCTCTGAGGGTAGCCACTCCAGCTTTGTAAGGGAGCAGGTCCCTGGTATCTGGTATTAGTGGATTTCATGTTCATAACAACACGTCTGTCAATGGACTGCGGGTCAGTGCAACCTTATGTGTATCCCAGCTAATCCCTGGTGCCTAAACTTAGCACAACAGTGGAAAGTGATGCCAAAACTCTGCCAGGAAGGGGGCAGTGTCAATCTGTTGTGCTCCTGGCACTAGTTAGTTGCAGTGGATTGCCACATCTGTGCTAGCAGAAACTGATACCCTAGTGAGGGTGGGTTTGTTGAGATAAGCAAACTGGAAAAGTGGAACAAGAGCGTGGTGTGATTTTGTAGCCTGGGATTGGCAGTGTTTCATGAGTGATAGAGATGCACAGTAACAGAGAGACTCAACAGCTGAAGGTGGGCTCTGCTTCTGTGGAGACCTCGTGGTCACGTGAAGGGGGTGGTTGCAGGCTGTGGAGGAATAGATTCATGTTTCCCAAATTCCACAGGCCAGTGGGAGAGTGTAAATTGCTGCCTTCCACGCCGGTGGTATCAGCTTAGCGTGGCTGTAGGCTAGGTAAGTAAGCAGCTTTTTAGTGGGCTTTTTGCTAGCCATCCAATGGGTTCTCCAGAGGAGATGGGTTAGAACACAGGACATCTGGGGCAACAGGACATTCCTTAGGGGAACAGACACCATTAGCTGGGTGTAGTTGAACCTGTGTCCCTTGGGAAGCTTTGGGGATCTGGACCTTTCAGAAGCTCTTTGTGCAGGGGCTTGTGTGAACAGCACGGATCAGAGCTCAGACAATGATCCATGCAGAGCTCTTTGGAGTTCCTGGTTAGGAGGCATTCCTAGACAACATGGAACATGGGAGTTCCTCCATGCTATTTCAGCCAGCAACAAAAGGTGTGGTCAGGTAAAATGTGCTGAGCATTGAGAGGGGTTTGTTTCCTCCTAAGGTCCCAGTGCTTGTCACTGCCACTGTCATTGCTGCAGCTGCTTTGCTTCCTGAAGGCCATGATGGCTGGAGAATTCCTAGATATTTGTGGCTCCACAGTCATAAAGTCACTGAAGTTGTTAAATCATTGGAGCATGGAACTGTAGTTGTGAGCATCTTTGTTACAACTTTTTTTTTGCAGAGCTGCACAAAATTTGTGCTTTTCTCTGTCCTAGCACTGCTTGAATGTAATAGAATTTCCTTCTGCTAATAAACTGAGGCATTAAGTTTCTAATTTAGGGATGGGATAAAATGAGTTGTGCTGTGATTTCTAATCATGGGAGAACTCCTCTAATGTGCACACATTCAGTGTTTGTCATATAAAAATGGTTCCTTAACAATGCCCATTGCAGCTAATTTGTAACGACACAGTGTAAACATTGATTTCTGAAGTTTTTTAATAGATCCCCAAGCTACTTAATTATCACTTACTGACCCTTGTTTTCTAATGGTGATTAGTTTAGTTTCCTCAAACTTTATAAGAGCTGGGTCTCATGTGGCAGTAATATGGACAATTTCCTACTCCATATTTAATAGGATAGAGGGTCTCCAAAGCATTACTAGATCATGTCTTCCCAGAATTAGGCATTACCTTCACAGTGATAGCCCTCTGAGCAGGACATTTTGAACGTTCAATCTGGTTCAGCTAAAGTTTGTATTAAAGTCAGGGAGAAGCAAATTCAAACCAAAACTCTGGGATTTAAAATAATGTGGTTTAAAAAAAAAAACAAACCACAAAGTCTTGCTTATAGTAGGTTTCTTTCAGGTCTGGCACAGTTTTTGGTCAATAAACCTGTTGGATTCTTCAGCACTCATGTCTATATGAGTTGAGGAAAGAGAACAAGCTGGTTTCTGAGAACAATTTGCCATGAAGAAAGTATGTAAACTAACTTAATCCCTATGGCAGTTTCATTGACATGAACAGTTAGCAGAGCTGAACTTCTCTTTCACACTTGGTCTTCCACTGCCCTCTGCATCCCCCTAAACTCCTTAAATTACATTGGCTGTAAGGTCAAGAGAAAAGCTGCTTTTGACTCCCTTGAGGTAGAAAATTGGAGAAAGGCCTTTGCTTATAAGAGAGCAGAGCTTCTGGATGAGACTTCCAAAAGCAGAAGTTGGTTTTCTTGTCACCTCCTATCATCAGAGAGCTAGGTCTGTTTTAAAAGGGGCACAGGTTCAGAGACCCACCAGTCTGAAACAAGCAATGAAACTTTTCTTTTTATCAAATATGATACCACTCAAAATTCAGAAAATAGGACTGAAGGGTGCATTGGGATGTCTTCTAGTCCATTCCTCTATCCAATAGCATGGGTACCTCTGTCTGCCATTCTTGACCAACACTTGCCCTTTTTCTAAAGACATGCAGTGATGGAGCCTGCTCAGACTTGTAGCACTTTTGGGCTCATTTTGGGCTTGCTTTCTTTGTGATTTCTAGTCCTGCCTTCCAAAGCTGACACTGTAACTCCTGTGTAGCCAGTCCTACCCTGTCTACTACATTTGAATAGCTGATTTTTCCTAAGCAACTGTAGAATTTTACATGTCTTTTTTGAATTCCATCCTTTTTTCTTCCCAGACTTTTTCAGATGTTTTGAATACTAAGTCTGTTTTCCAGCATATTTGCAGCCTCTCCCAACAAGGTGCCATCTAAAAGTTTAATCACCTCAGCTTCTATTTCTTCATTCTTGTCATTAATGAAAATATTGAATAATACAAATTCTGGGAGAGTTCTCTACAAAAATCTTTCTTGATGCATCTTTCCTGTTTGATGGAGAAGGAGCAGTAACTTCCCTGGATATGAAATTTCCCTCTCCTCCAACTGACAGTCCAGAACAATAACTTTTGCATATTGTGAAACATTCCAAATTTCAAATCTTTTACTAAGGAAAGTCTCCAAAGGCTGGGCAAGCACAGAATGCCTAAGAGCAGAATTTATTCATAGATTGTAGATGATCTGTGCTCTAGCCATAAAGTCCATAAACATTTAAAGGGAGATGATCTGCTCAAGGAAATTCTTTAAGTATTTATGGTACCCTGCTAGACACCTATTAGGACAAGACACTTCCTGGCCTTAAAGCTGGAGTGTTACAGAGATGGTCTCAGCAGATTGTTGAAGAGAAGGGAAAAAACCCAACAACCCACAAAACTGTGGATTTAAGCCTTTTGGAACAGGCATGACCTCTACAGAACGCTTGGAAATTCCTTAAAGGTTTTATTACTTTGAAAAAGGCTCTTGTGGTTTGGTGCTTTTGATTTTCGGGTTGCACAGTGATCTGCACATAGTTAAGTCCTTTTCAGACATACTTCTAAGGGTGCTTAGACATTTAAATGGACAACAGGAGGGTGTGAATTTTTCAAGATAGCGATGCCTTGCACCTTCCAGATTTAAGCCAACCTCCAACAGTTTGGTATCTGGAAGACACTCTGTAGAAGGCAGATTATCCCAAATGCTTCTGCTGCAGTTCAAAGGGACCTGAACAGCTTGGAGAAACGGGCCAGTGGGAGTCTCATGAAGTTCTACGAAGTGAAATGCCAAGCTCTGTCCCTGGGCAGGAATAACCCCAAGGCACCAGAACAGGCAAGGACAAAGAGGCTGGAAAGCAGCTTTGCAGAGAAAGACCCGTGGGTTCTGATGGACACCAAGCTGAACACAAGCCAGCAGTGTGCCCTTGTGGCAAAGCAAACCAAAATCCTGGAAAAACATCACCAGCAGGTCAAGGGAGGTGGCCCTTCCCCTCTGCTCAGCACTGAGGAGGCACATCTGGAGTGATGCCCAGTCCTGAGCTCCTCAGAACAAAACATTTGTGTGCTACTGGAACAGTTCCAGCAGAGGACCAGGAAAATGCAGGCTTGGAGCACTTCTTACATGGGGAAAGGCTGAGAGGGCTGGGACTGTCCACACTGGAGATGGATGTGATCTTGTCCATGTGCATAAATGCCTGATGGAAAGAAGACAGAGACAGACTCTTCTCCATGGTATACAGAGAAAGGACAAGAGGGGATAGGCACATGGTGAACACACAAGAAGTTCTATCTGAAAAACACTGGGGGGTTTTTTGGTTTGTTTTTTGGTTTTTTTACTGTGGTGATGGGTTGAATACTGGAACAGGTTATCCAGAGAAGTTACCAAGTCTCTGCACATGAAGATATTAAAGATCTGACTGGATACAGACCTGAGCAAGCTGCTCTAATTGAAGCATCTTTGATCATGGTTGAACCAGGCAACTTTCAGAGGTCCCTTCCCATCTCAATGATTTTGTGTGTCTTGGGGACACTCTTACATACTCCTCTGGAGCATCCATGCGTGGCATCATCACAAACAGGGCACTGACTTGAGCCCCAGTTTGCACAGAAGTCCAAAGAAGGGAATTCACATTTTGATGTAAGGGAATGAGAGACAGGTGTCTGTTCTTTGTGTCTCTCACACTTAGCAGACACACCTCTGTGTGTGCCAACTGCTGCCAGATTTGCATTTTACACATAACTGGCACTGGAAAGGCAAAGGAAGCAGTGAAGAAAGCCCTGTGTGATCTAAGTGCACACCTTTCCATGTGTTCAGGTCCAGATCCATGATCAAGAAACATCTCACTCCATTAGACACTTCATCCTCTGTTATCATAGTTAGTGTTTTCCTATCATTATGTTTTTAATTACAGGCATTGATGGATATGTAAATCATCCCCCATCTGAACTAATAAAGAAGCAATTTAATTTTCTTTCCCATAGTGGGAGAGGACACTGATGAAGCCACAGCCCTGACACAAGGCACCATTGGTTCAGGTGACCTGTTTGAATAACAGGTGACAGGGAGGTGTGGAGCTGCCACCTGGAAGCTCCATGGGAAGAGCTGGGAGCATTGCCTAGCCAGGAACAAGAGATTGTTCCAGAGGCAGACTCCAATTTCTGTACAGGGAAACCACATTCTTTGTGCATTTGCACAGGGTGTAGGGAAATGGGACTGGAACAGAAGACAGGGGCTGCGTATCAAGAAAAGATTTGCTGCTCCAACTGATGTCTTCTCCACATAGAAACAACCCAGCAGGGCCTGGAAAGCTGGGCAGGGAGCAAACAGCATACAGGATTGTATGGAAGGTGCATTAACAGCATATATTTTTCTCAGCTTCTCAGGTAGAATATTTTGTGTTCTGTCTGTATCTTATTTCAACGTTCTTTTTCTCCAAGTTGTACAGCCTTGATGTGCACTGCAGTGACACTTCTGTGGATATAGTCTGGCCAATAGACCCTGATGTGCAGTTAATGCTGCTTTCTGAAGGCATCTCTAGGATCCTGAGAAAGAAATAATTCTTCAGAGCACAAGTAGGTCAGAGGGCATTATCTATTGCTCCAGTATAAGATTCCTCTGCTACTGTGGGGTGCAGAACCTAGTGCTCCTACTTGTTTTTAATGTTTTAACGAAGGTTGTTTTTAATGAAGAGCTGCTTTGGTTACAAAAGAAGGCAAACGTTGAGAAAGGGCCATTTTAATGCATCCCTAAAGTCTGATTAGTATTTCCCTAGCAGAGCAGGTATTTCACAGAGCAGCAGTGGTCCAACCTTTCTGCACTGACACACAACAATTCTGCCCTGAATTTGTGGGCTGGCCTGTTACTGGACTGCAAGTGGTGCTGTGTGGAGGAGAGCAGCAGCAGGAGCCACTGTATTCTGCATCTGGATGCCATAGAAAGTTCCTGGTGTCAACAGCTGCCCTCTGGAAGCAGGTGGTTTGGACTGGAGCTGCAAATGATGTTGGTATCAGCATCCACCGTCTGTGGAGCCAAAGTGGCTTTCTCTGAGGGCATTCCCAACAGAATCCAAGCTGCAGGGAACAGCAGCTGTCTGCCACTGTGACACAGACAGCTCTCTGTCGTGTACCCTCTCCCTGGCACAGCAGCCTGCTGAGCTCTCCAAATCCCAGCCCTGCCATCCCCAGAGGACCTCTGCAGTAAAATGAAATGGCCTGCAGGTCTGGGGTGAGGCTGCTGGAGCTTCTATTATCCCAGATCTGAGACTCCAGGAAGAAGGAAGAATTTCTCCTTCCCAGAACAGTGTTTCTAATTAGTTTTAGTTTCAGGCAAATAATTTTCGGATGAACTGGCATCCTTCAGCAGGACGATAACACTTCAGTGTACTCCTTTGGGGCCCTGTGTGTTGTGCATTGGTTTCTGCTGCCTGGAAAAAAGAGGTGTCTGTATTTACAGGTTTATGTAGACAACATGGAGTAGCACACACTGAAACTTTAAAATGTGCCAGACTCCCTGTTTGTTTGGTTTTTTGTTTTGTTTTGTTGTTTTTTTTTTTTTTTTGGGGGGGGGGGGGGTGGGGTGGTGTTGTTTTTGTTTTGGTTTTTTTTTTAACGTTTAAGCCATAGGGTGTTTCTGATTTGTTCTTTACTGTGCCCTCTTTGAAAGGGGGAAATGTTGTCTTGCAGCCTTGGGCAAGACCTGGTGTGTCATTCTGAGGTTCAGTGTACTTTACCCTGCTCTCCCCTCCTGTCCTTTCTCCCCCTCCCCGAGGAGCAGGGAGGAAGCGCTGCCCCTGTCATTAACCTGGACCCATTCAGGGCCTCCTGCCTCGGTCTCCAGCAGAAGTGGAAGCAGCCCCTGCTGCTGGAGCATCTTCAGCTGCAGCCCTGCTGAGGTGCCCCTCCTGCTGCTGGAGTGTAAATCCCCAGCAGCTCTTTTAACCACCCTTCTCATGCTACTTGAGAAATAACTTTCTCTTGTCATTAAGGCTGATCTATAGCCGCATTAATGTGTGAAATCACTGGGTGTGAAAATAGTGTACTAACCACTACTTAATGTAATATTACCACAGTAATGTCTCTAAAAATATCTTGTCCACTTGATTGCTTTCATTGTGAACTAGAGATAATGTACCACTTACAGCTGATGATTAAAATTCATAAAGCTTTGGTTCTTAATTACAGCAACTTGCAATCAAAGTGAAATGTCAGATCCTGAATGTTGTTTATCTGTATACAAATTCTCAAAACCAAGAAAATACAAGGATCGTCTACACAACAAAGCTGAGCTGCTTTGCTTTAAGGTTAAGTAAAATAAATACACATCTGAGTATATATTGAGGCAGGCTGGAATCAGTGAGCATGAGATCTTTGACAAGGAAGAACTCACCTCGTATGAAATGCACATCTTTGGAAAATATGTTGATGAAGATGGAAATGTAAACTTCATAGAAAACTGTTGTGGATGGATGGAAGTAACTGTTTGATGTGCTGTGAATAGAAATTTTGCAAGTCAGGCTCAAGGTTAAACCAAAGATGCAGATATCTGAAAATGCTGAAATGGATTCCCACTGCCACTGGGAATTACCATGGTGGCTGGCAGGAGAGGGCAGTGTCCTTGGTTCCCAATGTCAAAATGACCTAACTATAATCATGCTCTTGGTCAGCAGTGGCACTCCATGACAAAAAATCACTTTCTTTTGGGTGCCCTTAGCACTGCATTTCCAGAGATATGGTAATTTTTTTTCAAGTTAATGCTAAGCCCCGAGGGTTTGCAGTGCTGTGAGATGTATCTTACCCTAAATTTACTAACACAAGCCCTAACTCCATGTCAGCATAGCTGCCTCCCTTTGCCTTTGTTTTTTTTCTTCTTTTTTTTTTTTCTGGTATGTGAGATACAGGCATAGCTGAGTGTAGGAACTACAGTTCTATTCCATTTATAGTCCTACTGGCGTTCTTCATTTGTTGCATCTGTCTTGTGCCAGTCTGGAAAAATCCAAACCAGAGGGAGACAATTTGTTATCATTTTCCAACCTCATTAAAACAAAATAACATTGAAACAATAGGATCACTTCCTTACCAAATGTGAGCAGCTCCATCTATTTCTTCTGATACAATGTCAATTTGAAGGAGAGCTGAACCATTATTTGTAAACTTCTTTAGAAGAGTTTTTTTCTTTTTTTCCCCACAGGGTACTCCCACTGTCTCCACACTGATTATTTTTTGCCAGTAGATTAAAAAAATAATCAAAATCCTTGCATAAATGGGAAATCAAAGCTTGACAATAATATTCATTTTCTGAGGGTTTCCATGCCACGTCTCCCTTTGGGTGTTACTCTTCCTGGCAGTTTTGGGCAACTTTGCAGTGACACTGATGAGGAAATGCTGGGGTTTAGAGCTGCCCCAGAGCACCCAGGTGTTATTGCCTGGGCAGTTTGTTCCATAGGCATTTGGTGTTTGCCTACCTCTGTTCCAGCTGCACTGGCAAACGTTTTTGAACCATTTCCTCCACTGGCCACACCAGGCAGCTCTGATTCACTGGGACTTACCCTGGCACTGAGTGGTCCTGCTGGCTCTCATGGCTTGTGATGGTTTTGTAGCTGTCTGCTGGTGTTTGCACCACTTGCACATCTTGAGCAGCACAGTGAGTTTGCAGTGGGGAAGGATTTGTCTGGCTGTGCAGCTTGGTGAGCTCCTTGGTACGTGCTCCCTAATGCCAGGCTTAGCCACCAGCAATTCCTGGCAGCTCCATGCTTCTGTCACTGCTACTGGAGCTCTCCTGCTCAGACAGCTTTTCTCCACATGGATCCTGGTTTAGTTGGAGTGAGCCTGTCCCTGGTTGCCCTTCTGTACCTGTTTCATGGGTGCCATCCAGAAGACCTGCCCAGCCACAAGCAAAGCAGAAGCCTCTGAGCAAGCAGAGACAAAGTAAGTCACCTTCTCTCCCCAGTTCTGCCCCTTCCCAGCTTCAGGCTAACCCCTTGCTCCTCTTACAGGGTCCTGCTTGAAGCTTTCCTCTACTCACTACCTGATCCCTGTTTCAGCATGTAATGTGTACATGGCACAGTCCAGTCCAAAAAAGAACATCCTCATAATTAAAAAATACTGTCTCGGTCCTCCTCTTGACATTCCAGACAGAAAACTAGCAGGAAATTTGATGCAAAGGTCCTGTTCATCTTTTGTTGCAGATAACTTGGCCCTTCACATCTCAAGCAACAAGTTTACAATGTATTATTTTCTGCAAAATCTGTAAGACCCATACTTTCTACTGCCAGTGTCTAGTGGTTCATGTCAAGTAGTTTGCAGCTGAAACCAGCATCTGTATGTATCTTTTAGGCAGCTTCCAGAGCTCCTGGTCTTCTTCCAGAGCCTCCACAAGCTCATTTGCAGGGATCTCAGGTATCCCTTCTGTGGCACTGGATTCCTCTCAGCTGGCTTTTCAGTCCCACTCCTGGGACTGCTCACGGTCCCTGGGAGGTTTGGGTGCTTCTCTTGGGGGATCACAGCTGCAGTGAGGATGTGAAAGGAGATGTCCTCAGCTAAACTGTGTCTATGTGGAGCACAGAGGTACAGACAAATGCCCCAATTTTCACGGTACAGCTGCAGCAGGCAGAATGTGGCACAGCAGAGCAGACAGGTAACCAGAAGCTGCCTGGCTTGGGGGAGGAATCCAGGATTTTCTGAGCAGCCCAAGCCCACCGAGGAATGTGTCCTCTAGAGGCAACGTCTGACACTTATCCCACTCGCACACAACACCACACGTTGAGAAATTTAATGTGAGCACAGTGGGCTAGGTTTGCATTTCGCCTGTTGCCTCCTCACACTTCCCAAATGATGCAAAAAGGTCCAGGCATCAAAGGGAAGGCAGCCCCTGGCAGTCATGCTCCGTGCCACTGGAAATCCTGCAGGTTCCTGCTGCCATATGCTGCAGGTCGCTCGGGGAGGGAGGGCTCTCCTGTGCCTCTCAGGTTAGCCTTTTATTCCTTGTAACAAGTTTGGCTCTGGTGATGACAGCTTTGCTCCTTAAGGGTGAGACAGTTAATTTAGATTGGGCACCTGTTGCTTCCTTGTCCTCTCTGGCTGAGGATACATCTCCTTTAAATACTGTGTCCCTTAACTACTGGGAGAGCAAGAAATCAGACTGTGCAAAGGAGGAGAAGAGGTACAACATGCAAAAAACATGTCCTCCCACTCTC
Source organism: Cettia cetti (assembly GCA_013401135.1). Taxonomy (NCBI): domain Eukaryota; kingdom Metazoa; phylum Chordata; class Aves; order Passeriformes; family Sylviidae; genus Cettia; species Cettia cetti. The sequence continues at coordinate 15,295 of VZUI01090305.1, forward strand.
CCTTTTCCACAGGATAGGCGCTGTTTGACTTCGCACTCGAGGAAGCAGCTGAGAAATCCTTCAGATGGTTAAACACTTCAAATGGCTTGGATGGCTAAATGTCCTAGATTTTTAAAATTTCACAGAAGTACTTGAGCTACAAAGTGGACCATGAAATGTTTATGGAGATGTTCTTACCCTCCTGCTACTGACATCAGAACAAATAACGGAGTAAGGAACGAGAGGTGGGAATTTTAGGGTAACAGGATAGCAATTGAGCGATGCTAGGTTTCAAAATTAATTTCTTATCCTTATAAATGAAAGGCTATACTTGTCCAGTTTTAGTTTCTCTCGTTTCTGAGAATATTTAATTTCTGTGAAAATCTGTCCTTTTGATTTAATAGCATTTATACTTGGAGTGGAGCTTGCTCTCTCAGAGGGCTGCGGTTCGGGTGACCCTGGGCTGAGGCTTGGACTAATCAACGGTCACCAGGGGATCCAAAAGGGAATATTGCCAGTGCTGGTAAATTACCATTTACTAAGAGGCAAATGTGTGTTCTGGAAATAGAGCTTCTCATTCAGCAGCATGAAGCGAGCGATTTTTCTTTCACTCTGCAGTGAATATGATTTTGGTGAAAGGTCCTGGCCTGAGCACCCTGGGAATTGAGCCCTGTGTAAGCCCTCAGCAGAGAGGCAAAGGATCCTGGCTACAGGCTGCTCTTCTCATCCGGTTTCAATGATGGAAGAGGAAACTGAGTTTATACAAAACCTAGCCCAACCCCCAGAAACATCTCGCTTTGTTTATGTTCAGAGCTAAGCCTGCGACTCTCGCTGTTTGGAAGAGCTATCCAGACATTTCTCCATCTGACTGACTTCACATCTATTCCTTGATCTCATCGAGAGATCTGGCTTTTAGCTCCCGCTCATGACGTCCCACTTTTCTCTCTCTCTCTCTCTCTCTCTCTCTGCTCTCCGGAGTCTGAAAGATCCCTGTATAACGTGATTATGCAACCATGCAAATGGACACGGTTCTTTTCATTTACTGCAAACCCTGCTTCGTGTCTCCTGTTAGGAAAATAAAATCCTCTGTGAGAGAGGCCACAGAAGGTAGCAGGAAGGGAGTTCTGTGTGTCTGGGTCTGAATGCTTGAAGGTGGTATTAGAGATGGAAACAGACTATTTGAAGTAAACCAGTGTGCCACCATCTCTCCACAGGAACCAGCGTCAGTTAATAGACTCAGACAGTTCTCCTCTGAATCCTTTCCCCCTAGGAAATGGCAGATCCTCGCCTTCCTGGTTGTTTTCCTCAGCTGGAGGTCTCCCCCGCTCCCTCCCCAGCCGAGCTGCGGGGCAATGAGCGCAGCGGCTCTCCCCGAAGGCCAATTTGCAGCCTCCCACTGTAAACAGGCGGCTGCTTCTCCACTTTGCGCCCAGGCAAAGGGAGGGCCCCGGGGGGCGCTTAAACACTCCCCGCTGCCGCCGCTGCTGCTGCTGCTGCGCCCGGCGCTCGGCCAAGGGCTCCCAGCACCCGGCCCAGGCTGACGGGGGACGAGGAGGAATGTGGGAGTCTCTTGCGGCCGAGGGAAGGGAAAAACGCCCAAAGCTTGTACTACTTGGGTAAAGATTCAAGACACCTCCATGTTATCCTTATAAGTGAAGATGTCCCTCTCCACTGCGGTAGGCATGCTAGCTGTTCGGGTCCGGTGGCATTTCTCATCACAGTGCCCCAGTCCCTTCTGCCAGGGTTTTGTGGCCCTTTTCCCACGGGGGGATCCCACGGGTCGCCTCTGGGTTTCATGTGCTAAGAGCAAAGGTACGGGGCGGGCTGAGGTCTGCCACTGCTGTGGGCTGCGAGCTTGTGCCCGTCTTCCTCCGGCAGCATCTTCCTCACTGCCTGGCGGTGCTGCGGGGGATATACCAGCTCTCTCCCAGTCTCTCTTCAAAAGCTGCTTCTCCATCTCACTGCCACTTGAGGAGGGTCTCATCTATGGGGAAAGCTCCTCTTATGGAGGAGACAGGGCTCCCTCCAAGACTGGGGCAGCAGCCACAGCGCTCTGACAAGCGGCGGGAGGGAGGCAGAAAGGAAGGGCTGCAGCAGCGGGGCCGCCAGACTCAGAGAAAGCACAGAGCAGGGGTCCCCGGCAGGGCGAGGCGGGATCCCCGGGATGGGGGGTTCGGAGGGACCCCCGGGATGGGAGGTACCCCCGGGATGGGGGGTTCGGAGGCACCCCGGGATGGATTCGGAGGTACCCCGGGATGGGTTCGGAGGTACCCCGGGATGGGGGTTCGGAGGTACCCCGGGATGGGTTCGGAGGTACCCCGGGATGGGTTCGGAGGTACCCCCGGGGTGGGGGTTCGGAGGTACCCCGGGATGGGTTCGGAGGTACCCCGGGATGGGCGGGGCTCGGCGGTGCCGCCCTGCAGGGGGAGCCCCGCCCGCAGCTCGGCGCCCGGCCCGCAGGGGGCGATCGCGGGCCGGGGCTGCCCGCGGCACCCGAGCGCGCATCCCTCGCCTTCCCTTCCCTCCCTTTCTCCCTCCCTGCTCCTACCTTTTTCCGCCTTTTCCCCTTTATTTTCATTCCAGTTACCCCCCTCCCCCCCTCCCCCCGTTTTTCTTCCTTTCCTTCGGGAGTGCGTGCCGTTGTTGCTGTCTCTCCCCTCGAGTTGCATGCGTCTCTCGCTGCCCTGCTCTCCTCCTCGTCCTGCTCCCTCTGTCAGCTCTGCATAGCCTGGCGTGTTTCTCTGTTCCTCGCCCCGGCACTCAGCCCTCCCCCTGTGCAGCTCTCTCCATGAAATGGAGCTGAACAATTGCACCGGAGCAGCTTTTTCTGCTCCTGCCATATGTCCGTGTGCCGAGGCACCGCTGCTCTTGTGGTATTTTGGATGCCTTCGTGCTGGAAATACAAGGACAATAACAAAACTGTGGCTTTCTGCCTGTGCCTTTCTGGATCATAATGAGATTTGAAATCCAGCGTGAATGAGATGTGATGGATGGCTGTACTGATATTTTGAGCCGGTTTAGGTCAGAGTCATCTGAGATGCCCGGGCTGGATAAAGGAGAGCACAGCCCTGAACGTTACCTGCCATCCAAGCACCAAGAGTACAAACCAAGTTGCTGAAGTGACATTATCCTTTCTCTTTTCTCTCTTTTTTTTTTTTTTTTTCCCTCTCCCCTTTGGAGATAAATATGGTTCTGCCATATTTATCAAAGAACCAATCAAAGAACTTCTAGCAATTTCCCAATTCCTTAAATATGAGAAGATGATGCCTGAAATGACAGTCTCTGCCATCAGTGCACACTGCCCCATTCACCTGAATATGGTGTAAGCTGAGGCTGCCTCTGTAGCACCAGACTGTCTCCCCTGATTTTCTCCCTCAAAGTCCCTGCAGGAGCACCTCATAGTTCCAACCCCCCTCACACACAGGGGGAGGCACAGCCTTGGTCCCTTCTTCTGTTAAAAAAGCAGCTTTGAGGCTGGGAGCTGTGCTGCCCTGTAATTAATGTACACTCAGCCTCAAATATGCAGTGACAACAACTTAAATGTCAACATTCCTAGTTAATCCCTTGCTAACAAAATGTGCCTGGAAAGGGATGGTTCTGCATAATCTCCACTGAACAAGATCTTATTTTAGCAGTACAAGCACTTGGGAGATTTCCCCAGTTTGACCAATGAGACCGAAAGATTGGCTTTGGTAATCACAGCTGTAAATGATGCCTTTGATCCTCTCAAGGAAGGAAAGGGCTGCATGTGGCAGAGCATACCAGCCCTGCTCTGCCCAAGCCCCCCTCCAGAGCAGCAGCAGGCTGGCCTTCCTGGGTGGTGTCTGTATGACAAGGGATGTGATTTCTGTTCTCTGATGTTGACTGCTCTCCCCTCTGTTCAGGGAGATGTCCACAGCCTCTTCCTGAGTCACGTTTCCCAGGCTGAGCAGCCATCAGGGTTAAAAGGGAAGCTACAGGGAAAATCTTATTTTAATACATAGAAACAATGCTCCTTGTAAGAGCATTGAAGCAGGGACCACGACCACAGATATGGTGTTTGGGTTCCTCCCCGTGTGCTGAGAGCAGCCTCACGTTTATCCTGGCGAGCCCAGGCAGACCCTGAGAGTGTTGGTGTTGTCTCCCCGTGGCTATTTTAAGCCTTCAGTGTCAGCAAAAGGCAGAGCACCCAAGGTGAGGAGATGAACCTTGTTGAAAGCAGCCTGGTGTTTTCAGCACCCTGGCTCCCCACAGGCAGGATTCCTGAGCTCCCAAGGCTGGCAGATCAGTAGGTCCCTCCCCAGCAGGCTGTGGAAGCAGAGGGGCAGTGAAGCAGGATTTCTTGCCTGGGGTGGATTGGTGCCTGAGCTCTAGGCCCAGCCCAGAGACACAGTCAGAAACGTGGTGGGCCGTTCTTCTGGGCATCACCCCAATTTAACAGGCAGTCCTTGCATGCCCAGGTTATTTGTGCCTGTGGTGTGCAAGCACATGTAGAGGAATTTACCATTCTGCCTGTGCTTTTCAATCACTGGGTTCCTGCACACCAGCATCACCTCACACTCAGTGATAAAATATCCACCTCTTCCCTTTGCATTTTATGGTTTTGGTGGGTTTTTTTCCCTTTTTCACTTTGTCACTTCCTTTCTGAAGGATGTCTGAGGGGTGCTCTCCCCACCATTATTTCAGTCTCTCATTTCAGCCTGACTGTGTTCACGCTCTCTTCCTCACACCGCCTCTCTTTTATTCTGCTTTGTTCTTCCACTACCACCTGTCACCAGAGCCTCTTCCTTCCCTACTGTGTCATCTTCTAGAGACCTATCCATTCCCTCTTGCTCCATTCCTAATCAATCCCCTCCATTATTTTCTAAAGTCTCCTCTTTGCCTCCCTCTTTTCCACTGCCTGGCACCTGCCCGTGCCTTTGCCACCCCTCCCCAGCTGCCCCCCATGGAAACAGCCCTCACCAAAGCCACAGTTCCCCTGTGCCTGTTGTACACCACAACTGTGCAGCAGCAGCACTGCCTTTCCCAGCCCTGCTCTGGTGGACAGGCTGTGCACCCACTGCCATCCCTGTGCTGGCAAGCTCAGCTCAGGACAGGAGGACTGTCCCTGGAAGGCTGCTCCTGTCCTCCAGCATCTGGCACTTGGAGACAGCTGAGAGGGCTGCCCAAAGCTTTGAGCTGGCCCAGCACAGCTGTGTTCATGGGTGGAGCTGCCCTCTTTTCTGAGTGCCCCTCCTGCAGCCTCTCTTTCTCTGAAAGGAATGCTTCCCCAAGGATGTGTTTGCCCCGGTGCTCCTTCTCGCTCCTCCACAGGGGCTCTGGGGGCTGCAGTTGTTGTCCCTCTGCACTGCCCCTGCTCGAAGCTGCCTCCCTCTGCCTTGTCTGCTCCTCACCCCTGGGGCCCTGAGCGCTGCTAGGGCCACCACGCTGCTGGTCCCCCTGATTCCAGTGGGATGGAAGCGCAAGGGCCTCATTCAGCTTCAGCCAATGTGGTAAGATGTGACTTCTGGGCTAGGATGGGCTCCCTAATTATTGAGCAATGAGTCTAAGGCGTTTCAAGCCCAGTAACTCTTAGAGATGGCTTTGTGTAGCCCTGAGCCACCCTCTTTACCATCTTGCTGAAACAAGCGGTGCAGCACGCAGATTCTGGAGATAATTGGACATTTTCGAAACCTCCATTCTTCTGCAGAACTTGTAGTGCTTCCATCTTTCCCTGCCCTTGCCTTATTCCTCTCTCTCTCTCCATCTACTGTGACTGTTTTCTATTTTTACTCTTGACAAAGGGTTGTGGGCTTAGAGGCTGCTCTTGTAGCTGGAGATGTAAAATGCCTGCTGTGTGGTGTTTGTCATGAAAGAACTGCTCCTGGAAATTAACTAATTCACAGACCTAACTCATTAACTCTGCAGCGGCGCGGAGCTGCGGAGGAGCATCTGTGTGGTTTCTGTGCCCAGGGCACTGGGCTGGGGGAGAGGGACGGAAGGGAGGTGGAAAGAGCCATGGCTGTAATCACAGCTCTTCTCCCAGCCCATGCCATGGTCAGCAAGTCGCTTCCCACCTCTGTCTCCCTTTCCCGTGCCCTTGATCTCGTCTCCTGTTCAGCTGATCAGGGCAGGAGCTGTTTCTCATTGCTCCGTGCCTTGTACAGGGAGGCCTTGACCTTGGTGGGGGCACTAATCGCTCCTGTTGTAGAAACAATAAGTACTGGAGAGACAAAGAATTATGGAGGCAGATAGCTCCAGATGTCAGTTTGTTCCTGGCTGGATGTCCTCCCTTTTCTGCCTCTGCCTTCAGGAGGATGGCTGCACGGCTTTGAGAAGTGCAGGTTGATTCCTCCTCCATCTCTTTTCCTTCCCTCAGGCCCAAAGCCAGTCCCCCCTGGAGCCAGTGGCAATTTCCTGGCAGAAACAGACTGGAAGTGGACCAGGTTTTTCCACCCTATGCAGCATAGTTTTAACTTCAACCCCCATGTTTGGAGTGCACTGGGAGCCAGATGAGGCCACTCAGACTATTTCAAGGCTGGATGTTTGATAGGAGAGGTGTACTGTCCCACAGAGTCCACACTGGCTCCGTGCATGTCCCTGGAGCTCCCTGGGGAGTTCTGCTGGGCATCTCTGCACCTGTGGGTGGGATGAGTCTGCTGAGAGGCTGCCAGGAGCTTCCCTGAGCCACAGGAGGGTCACCCCTCCTTCTGCCAGCAGCCTGCCCCAAGCAGGCAGCACAGTGACCACGGCTTCTCCTTGTTGGCATGGTGGTGAGGCCTGGGCCTTGCTGAGTAATGCGCAGCTCGGGTGGGTTTCTGAGGCTTGGGGCTGGCAGAGTGTGCACACTAGGAAAACCCCATTGCACCGAGTCCCAGCGGGTTGAGGTGGTGACAGCTGGTGCTGTTTGGGATCAGGGATCATGCCTGATGTTGTGGCTGCTTGGGCTCCCAGCTGACACTCAGGGCTGAGCACTGCTGGGAGCGCATCCAGCGTGCACCGAGGCAGAGGGACGCCGGCTGGGGACCTGGAATGAGGAAAGGAAGCAGAATAATTGCTGGACAAGGAAGGAGATATATTCAGCTCCTCTATTTAAGCATGCCTTTCCACAGGATTGCTGGGCTCTGCTTGCCAAATGTGAGCTCTGGCCACCAGGGACAAGAGAGCAGGAGCTTTTCTGGCAGTTGATGGAAAGTCGAGGAGAAGGCTCTGAGCCAGGCTGTGCCCACTCAGAGGAGGGTGGTGATGGCTGCTGGGCTGGGATTATGGGGGTGTGTGTACTGAGGCACTCCTGGCACTGGGGCAGGAGTCAAAGCACACCTGAGAGCGCCTTGGGATGAACTCTCTGGATTCCCCAGTCAGAGGCAGATGTCCTGATGTCTCTCATTCCTCCTTTTGCTCCCCCTGGTTACTGCAAACATCTTCACACAGCAAAAGGTGGTGCAAGGAGGTCCTGCCAGTGAAGACCCAAGCTAGGTGCAGCAGCAGGGAGCCCTGCAGAATTCAAAGCTCTGGCCTTGATCCTGTGAAGTCACGGCACCTGTTTGGAGCCACACACAAAGTAATAAGGGCAAGGCTTGTTGCAGAAGGCACACTGCTGAACCGAGGAAGCAGGACTAGGACTGGACCCAAGCCAGCTCATGTCCCATGAGCTCTGCTATGCCTGCATGCTCTGGTACAGATTTAGCAGCAGCAGAACCCTGTGCTCTGTCCTGCAAAGGTGTCAGGGTCACCAAGGTGGCAAACACTGTGGGGCCATACAGACTGGCTCTGCAGGGCAGTGGCTGAGCCACCAGATGCACAAAGTGCAGCTTTTGTAAGGGCAGCCTTGCTGCCAGGTGCCACCTCCATCACTGCAGAGGACCCAGCTGTGATTCCCAAATACCTGCAGATCTTTGGCAACCCTGCCTTGCTTCATAAGGATCACTCTGCTTTTTGCTATGGTTGGTGACTGAACCTGTAGAGAACCCAAAGACAAATGAAAGTTATTGGAGTGTTGAAAGTCTCCTCTTTGTAACTTCATCCTGCAAGAATTTAGGGTTTTGTCAGAGCAGATGGTCAGATGTCAACTGTGAGGGTAGAGCCAGAGATGAGAAGATGTAAGGATTAACCTGGCAAAACCACTATCTGTGGTTCAAGACTTGTGCTTTCAAGTCCTGCCAAGCTACCAAGGCTGGAGGTGATGTCTGTCTCCCATACTTGGCTGGCACATAACTTGGAGGCTGCACTCCTCTGCACACTGGATATGCCAGAGGTCTGGAGAACCAGCTAGGCACTGGTTCCTGCCATGCCCACTCAGGCAAGCTCTTTCTTTAGTCCAGTGCTCAGAACTGTGCATTCTGCCAGTCTGAGCTTGTCCCACAGCACCTCTGCAGTCACCCCGGTGGTCAGGATCCAGCTAAGTATGGAGCAGGTAGTTCAGAAGCACAACAGCAGGGAGATTTTACTGCAGAAGAGGCTTTCCCCAGCAACTGCTGCTGTTAATTTGCCTGATACTTAGGCAGGAAAAAGTCAACAATCAATTAGCAGGAAAACCAGTAGATACAACCTTTTTGGACTTCAGCAAAGCTTTTGATGGTGTTTCTCACAGTCTCCTTGTGGACAAAGTGCCCAGTACACAGATGGATGATTGTGTTACACAGAGGGTGAGCAACTGGCTCACAGGTCAGGCACAAAGTTAGAGTGGATGTGGGGGGACATCAGGGTGGCTCCATCCTGTGATCTTCAATATTGTCATTAACAACTTGGACACAGGACTGGCAGGGATACTAAGTATATTCACTGACAAGACTTAATTGGGAGGAGCTGTTGGCTCCCTGGAGGGCAGATACAGCCTGCAGAGAGACCTTGAGAAATCAGAGATGGGTGATCACCAACTGTATGAAGATTTACAAGGCCAAGTGCCAGGTTGTGCACCTGGGACAGGACAATCCTTGTTGTGTGTACAGCCTGGGGAATGAGAGGCTGGAGAGCAGTGCCATGGAAAGGGCCCTGGAGGTCCTGGTTGATGGTAAATTGGATAGGAATCAGCAGTGCCCTGGCAGCCAGGAGGGACATCCCTGTCCTGGGGGGCACCAGGCCCAGCCAGGCAAGGGAGGGGATTGTCCTGGGGC
>VZUI01090306.1:0-10625 GCA_013401135.1 Cettia cetti
TAGGGGAAGAGAGGAGGGGTTGGGCCATCGAGGATGAGGTGATGGACAGGCTTACAATGACTGGCAACTTAGGGGGGTAACAACTTAGAAATTAACAGAGTGAACAGAATCATTTAAGAAAAATGAATCACCACATAGCCTGTTTTACTTGTTCAGTGGCTGGGGTTCAGATTTCTGTATTTCAATAATATCTCAATTACCATGCTCTGTTACCCCACTGAACTTACTTGCTGCATTTGAGAAATACGAAATTTTGAATGTGTTAGATAGGAGAAGCAGTGATTTATTTTTAGGAGTGCACTAAAAAGTATATAAAGAACACAACATTCTTGATGTTTTTATCTATTTTACAAAAGATATCAATCCTCACTAAACCAGAAACCATACATGGGTTATGCTTCACAGATAACATCTGTTTTCTTTAAAAGTTGTTCCTTCTGACAGATATGGAAAAAAGGAAAAGACAGAGGATGAGTGGCTTGAAAGTGTGAATAACTATTTAATAACAACAAAGAAGCAGGCTTGTAGGATCTCTAGATCTAGCTACCTTGATATTTATTCTATGTGGAAATGTTTTTGTATGCTACTTTCTATGTTACACCATCAGTGTTGTTCAGCTAATGTATAATCCAGCTCCTATATCTGATCTTTCTTTGACAAAGTGTCCCACAATTTGACTATTTATCTGCTCAATTTCTTCAGAAATTATTGTACCTCAGGCACATGTGCCCCTTCTATTGTGTATCAATTCTTAAGAAGAATTTACTTAAGGATGTCATGCAATTGTGTGCTATATTGTAAACAGAAACTGAGTCCACAAAGGTCAGAGACTCTGGAAGTTTTTCTTACTGACCTAAATAGTTGGAAATGTTTCTAACAACATTTCCAGTAACAGTATGGGTTGGAGTGTTTCTTCACATATGAGTTCTTTCACCATTGAAGCTAGCAATGCATTTCTATGTTGTTTTTTTGCATATGTTGTTGTTTTCTTGTTTTGTAGTGCTTCTGAAAAGTCCTAGGATTAGATCACTTAAATCACATTCTTAGACTCCCTATGAGATGATCATGACATCTGTCATACAGAGTTTTAGACAAGGAATGAAGGAACTTTATATTACTTCCCAGAACTTGGAATGGCATCCTTCTCTTTTCTTCAGTAAAATGGTGAAAAGGAACTGAGTGATAAAAAAAAGTTTCTTCAGCCAACTGTAGTGATCTAATCTTGTAGTGTGTATGGCTTTAAATTACTATGGAAGCATTGAAAGTAAACTGGAAAACTGGATAAAAGTGTCATGTGGCTCCTTTTAGAAATACTCATAACTTACCAAAAAAGTTAGTTTATATATTAATACCAATTTCCTTACCAGATAAACAGTCAATTATATCTGATCTTTGCAAAGCCTTTGCTGAAGTGTTGATTGGAATTTGTTAGTCACAGAATCAGAGAATCACAGATACATTAAAGTTGGAAAAGACCTCTGAGATCATCAAGTCCAATGTTTAACCAACTAGGACAACCAGCCAGGCACCCACTAAGTGCCACGCCAGTCATTTCTTGAACACCACTCAGGATGTGACTCCACTGCTTCCCTGGGCAGCCTGTTACAAAGCTTGACAACCCTTTCCATGAAGAAATTCTTCCTGAATTAAGTTCAGACGTAGTATTCTCGGGTGCATCTTGGGGCCATGTTCTCTCCTTCTGTCACTGGTTACCTGGGAGAAGAGACAAACTCCATCTTACTTCAGCCTCCTTTCAGGAAGTTGTAGAGAGTGATAAGGTCAGCCCTGCATCTCCCTTTCTCCAGACTAAACACCAGCTTTCTCAGACACTGCACACAAGGCTTGTGTTCCAGACACTTTACCATCTCCACTGCCCTTCTCTGGACTCACTCCACCACCTCAGTGTCCTGCTTGTAGTGAGGGGCCCATAACTGGACACAGGGCTGGAGGTGTGGCCTCAGCAGTGCCAAGTACAGAGGGACAATTATTGTCCTGGTCCTGTTGGCAACACTATTGCTGAAGACCAGGCTGCTGTGGCCTTCTTGGCCACCTGTGCACACAGCTGGATCACAATCAGCAGGATGCCAACCAGCATTCCCAGGTCCTTTTCCACTGGGCCACTTTCCATCCACTCTGTCCCAGTGTGTAGTGCTGCACGGGATTGTTGACACAAAGGCAGGACCTTGGCCTTCGTTGAACCTCATCCAGTTGGCCTTAGACCTAGGATCCAGTCTGTCCAGGTCTCTCTGCAGAGCCTTCCTACCGTCCAGCAGATCAACACTACTGCCCAGCTTGGTGTCATCTGCAAACTGACTGAGGGTTCACTCGATCACCTCATCCAGGTCACTGATGAAGATATTAAACAGGGCTGAACCCAACACTGATCCCTGTAGAATCCCCACTAGTGACCAGACACCAACTGGATGTTTCTTCACTCCCTATTACTCTAAGGGCTAGGCCATCCAACCAGTTTTTTGTACAGTCAAGAGTGCACATGTTAAAACCATGACCTACCAGTTTCTCCAGGATAAGGTTTGGGAAAACAGGGTCAAAGGTTTTCTTAAAGTCTAGATAAAAATTATCCATGGCCTTCCCATCATCCACTAAATAGGTTACCTTGTTGAAGAAGATCAGGTTATGTAGCATGCTAAAACCTTAAATGCATATAATCCTGTGTCTGCACTAAGGTACCGAAGGGTACTGGAAACATACATGCCTACTGTCTGGATTGGTGATGCAGAAGGAAACAAAAGATCATTACCATTTGATAAAAGAATAGTCACCTTCCTTTGTAGTCCCTTCACATACTAAATCTTGTATTTCATATGTTCTCTGAAATTGATGACACTATTTCACACAGCTAGATGATGGGGACTAGTATTTCTGGCTCATTTTTGACTTTTGCTTGAATCTAGACATGTCAGTAACCAATTACTTTAGGGTGAATTTCCAATTACTTTAGGGTTTGGGGTGGATTGACCCTGGCCCTGTCATTGATGGATTCAGTGATGCTTAGCTTCTCATTTAGCTCCCAATTACGATACACTTTTCCCCAATAGTATTTCAGTATCATTACTGACTTTTTATACAAACGCTTCTCTCTCTGAGGCGTATATTCCAGAAGTTTTCTCATCACCAGTACTCCAACCATTTAATGTGTAACTGTTGATTTCTTTGTGAGATAAATACATACAGTTAAGTATTCTGTATGCAGTACTAGCATTTTTGAAGTATTATTATTATTAGCAACTTGTTTCACTGATTTTCGGTGGGACAAAACTCTAATTCCTGTAAACTCCTTCAGGTATATGTATTTTGTTTTATCATCAGGCTACTTTTCACAACTCTAGTAAGGAAGTTATTTGTCTTGAAAGTGTCCTTCAAACACAGAAAACTGCCTTAGAGATTATGTTTTTTTTTCATGAACTTTTATTCTTTGAGATTGTAAGGAATCATTAGTTTCAAAAACACAGTTAACAAAATAAATTTTTTTGAAAAAAATATGACTGAACTTTGGCCTAAATATATAAATTTGATCCCCAGACACTGAATTACAGAGATCATTCCCAACAAATAATACTCCTAGACCAGAGATAATGCTCGATATACATTTTTCAAGTATCCTCTGAAGCAGTGATCTACCTAATCTTCATTACCTAGTGCTCATAAAAGCATAATGCTAAACAACAGAATTTTGAGTTGAAGAACAGATGAGGACTGAAAACAATTGAAACCATCAATAATTTGTTTCATGAATTTCAGAAACACACTTCAACACACAGGTCCACATTGTGAAGGTCTGTAGAAATCTGACTCACTTAAATCTGAAAAAAAACATGTCTTCTAAATTATCATTTCCTTTAAAATATAAACATTCTAGTAACTAAAATACTGCTACCATTCATATACTAGCAGAAACATTTTTGATTGCAGTTTTTATAGACAAGATCGAAATAAAGACCTTGTGGTCACAGTTTTCTTAAATCTTTCTGAGTTATAGACACATACCAATTTTTTTAAAGCAACAGGACTGAATCATCTGCTGCAACAACAGAAAATAAAGGGGGAAAATTAAAAATAATTTTAAAAAGGCATTCTCAAAGGGAATTTGAATGAAATTGCAAATGAACTGCATTGCTAAGTAACTTTATAGTAAGTAGTTGCAGACAGCTAGATTTTATTTTAATGTCTTTATTTTCTGAATCAGCAGAAGCAGATCACCTGCAATTATTTAGTTTAAGGATGCTTAGAAGAGTAGTATATTACTTTCACCTACTTGATCATTTATGTTCCTTTGGAGATTCATTATTTAGTTCCATGCCAAAGATGGAATTAAATTTTAAAAAAAATCACATTAGTCTAATTTGCACATAAATTTTATCATGTTTCGTTAGTCTAACCCATAATTAGAAGGGTTTAGTGCTAGCAGTAAGATTTATGGCACTGTATGCAAGGGTTTCTTTCTATTAGTCACACAGGCATTTTAATGGAGAGATTAATTTTTAATAAGAGAGGAAAGAAAGATGTGTCATTTACTTTCATGTAGGGCATATTTTCTCAGTTACTCGTGCATTTTGGGGTTAGTGTTGGTCTTAAAGCACCAATGGTAGTCACTGAATTATCAGTCAAGTCCACTGACTTTGGCATCCTAACATTACCAGTCTCCAAATGCAAAAATATATGAGAACTATCAAACAAGGATGTTAAAATTTTCAAGATTGTATACCTTCTAGCCAACACTGTATACTAGTCTTTAGCAAAGTAAAAACACTGAGATAGTAGAATTTTGTGCTTAAATACATCATTACCATTATTTTATAGATAGCTGAAAGAGGTAAATGAAGGCAAAACACATTAAAAAAAAAAAAAAAAGAACAGAGTATATAGAGTATATAGTTTAGATGTCCTATATAATCTGAGGTACACAACACAATCATTGTGAATTCTCACCACAATCTTAATTTCATTAAACAGAGTAAGTATTGCACCACTGAACAGGTGCTTAGCATGAACACATTTGATCATACTGTAAACCCAAATCTCTGTTCCCGAGCAGATTCTTGGAATTGTAAGATAAACCTAATGAAGGCAAAGTTTTCACCTAGCAACTGGGAGCATGTAGCACAGTTAATTGGGCAGTATTGTAAAATTTTGTAAGATAAACAGCTAAGTTTATGGTTGCAAGAAACGTTTTATTTCCAGGCATGAAGAAGCTACCTGAGGTGTGATGAATATTTAAACTTTCTAAACCAAAAGTTTCATCTTCTTATATAGCTCTCATAAAAAATTCTAGACCTATTATTGGAAAAAAAATTAATTCAACCTTTTCTATATGCTACTTGAGACCTGCTGTTAGGCTTTCATGATGTTTCATCCTTATCTAATTGGAACATATCAACTAAAGATCATCAAACAACCAGGAAAAAAAGAAAGTAAATTCAACAAGGGTTACTTCTTATATTCTGTTTCACTGTTTAGAAGCTGTGTGCTTCAGCAACAATCAAAATCAGAACTATTCACTGATATCATAACTGGTCTCAGTAAGAGAAGGAAATCAAAATTCTCCATATTCACACTTTTTAGATACTTAAAAAGTCAAGGTTTTGTAGTGTATTTTTAAACTATTATTCACGTCTGTGAGCATATTCAAACCTGTTGTGCCTAGTAATTAATTTTCAGAAGTCCAAATGGTCCAACAAATATTAAAACTCATTGGGAATAAAAACGCCTTTATCAAGTACCAGTAGAAGTGACAAATTTCTTCTGAAAAATCCCCAAAGGGCAAAATGTAGTGAAATGGTTTGGACATTTTCTCAAATCTGGTAAGAAACACCATTGACAGTTATTGACAGTTGTATACAAATGCCAACAGCCTTGAGTCAAAATGCTTAAAATCTGAGTAGTTAGAAAATAACACTGGAACATTCATTAGGAAGAAACTATAAAATATATTAGTCCATTAAAAAAATTTGGGTTACAATAGAGGTACTGTGATAAATCTTTAGTATAGTTTATTTGTATTCATATTACATAAATAATTGCGATAAACTTCATCAACACACCAACAAAGATTATCTTGAAATAAAACATTTAGGCTGTGATTTTATATTAACATCTGTATAGTGGTTTTTCTACAATATGTATGATCCAAATATAATTTGATGAAGGGTAAAAATAAGGGTGTTGTGAAGAATACTTGCAAATAGGGACTTTATTTTTATTTTTGGAGGAGCATTTTACCATTTAGTGGCTCCACCTATTGACTGATTAAGGCTGTTAAAATTATTTTGAAGGCTTTTGCCTTCCTTGAAATAGCAGTTAAATGTAATTATTTCATGAAAATTATTTAGGTTTTACCAAAGTAAACAAGTTCCTCAAGACCATAGTAAACCAGTTCCTTTTCATTAAACAATGTTGAGTATTATCTCATATGACATATTCATACCCGCATAAAAAATAGTTCTGTTTCTGGTTTTTAATTTTACACAGGTCCTTATCATCTTTTTCTCATGCTAATCTTAGGATTAAGTCTCTCCTAAGAAGGCTAAAGGTTCATTGTCTCAGTGGGTTCCATTGTACTTCCAAATGTTCTAAATTAGCCCTGTGGGAGAGAACTACTCTGAGTTTTCGACACCTCTTGTTTTTTCCTCAGTTCCACATGTGGTCTGATTTCGACTTAGCCTGTTGAGTTTCTGTTCTACAGAGGTGAAGTACACCAACGTTTTTCATTCCTGGTTGAGGGAGAGTAACCTCCTTTGCCACCTGAGCATCACAGCAGGAACAATGCTCTCCCATCCCTGTGCAATCTCCTGGCCCACTGGTAAAGTGCAGCTGAGGAAAAGCTGTCAGAGACTGTTCTGTGGCTGCAAGGAGGCTTTGTGCCTTCCTGAGTGCAATACAAGGAGAATATGGAGAAAATGAGACAATGCTCATATCTCTTCAAGCACTATGAGAGATGGGAGTGTCTCATGGAACATTTTCTGTGTTCACATTTCTCAGAAAGCAGTTCAAACAGAATCAGAGATTCCCTGGGCTAAAATTCAAACTCGACAGAATTATTTTTCAACACAACATTATTAAGCCAACCAAAATACCACCTTAGGCCCCTAAAAGGAGTATCTTTAGAACAACACATAAGATGCTGATTGATAGAGAATTTCCTTCCTTAAATATCACTGGTTTTGCAAAGGATGCATTAACACCAGCCGTCTCTTTCTCACTTTTTTTTCCAGCAGGAGTGTCTTTCAGATATAATATATCAGTTGAACATATATAAAAAAAATGAGGTAATCTTCCCAATGACTGCATCTTGAAAGCAAAGATATTCCTAGCGTTCCAACAAGAGCCTTAAAACATCATCTGCAAATAAAATTTAAAAATGCAGTATTTTACTAAAAATTCAGCACATTATAACTATAAAAAAAGTTAGAATCTGAGAATCCTTCAATGCAATCCATTTCATTCCAATGTTAGGTGACTGCTGTCTTCACTTGCAGGTCTACAAATGTTCAAGTGACCCATTACAGCATGATCATTTTCACTTTCAGGCGCAAATTTCAAAACATGTCCATTAATCAATGAGTATATAAAAACTAAATCCATGCCTTTACAGATAATTTTTTGAAATTAATTTTCATGCATGTTTATAAAAGCACAAGTGACGAATCAAGACACTCTGATATCAAAAAATTGTGTCATCATCAAATGAAACTGACAGAAAAGTTTGCTAGTAGACAGCACTTGTTAATATTGGGTATTTCAGATATTATGTAAAATATTAGAGAAAATAAAGATCAAGTTTGCTCCAAAATGAAAATTTCTCTGCAAAGAAAGTCTTGAGTGCTTTCAAATTCCAAAATTTAGGGAGGAGTTTATTAGCAAGTATTTGGGACATGAGGACATTATCTATTACTGTGTTTCTTAGCTAAAAAATGGAAGAAGAGAGGATAAACACTCACACTCTTTGTTTGAATCTTCAGGTTATAAGTCTGCTCAAGTTTATGATCTGTTGCTCCTCTGGTGAAACTCTAGACACTGACAGAATACAAGAATATGAGGAGTTATGGCTTTGTTTACTTCAAACGTCAGAAAAAACCTTCATTGGAGGTGGAATCAAATACTTCAGAAAGTCAGGGCACCAGCTGTCCAAGAAATCTGTTCTGAATCTAGCAGAAATTGCAGTATTCTATGATTTTTCACTGGGAGCCTGTAACATCTAACCATTTGTCTTTCAATTAGCCTAAACAAGAATGTTTAGTAAAATAATCTGGAAAGAAAAATATGACTAAAAGAAAAATATGTCTGGAAAAAAATATGTATGACTTATGAATATCTGGTCATTCCTCTTAGGGAATAAAAGAAACCATTCTTAGTGGTGGGAAATGATAGAGATGGATAGGTTATAATACTAGATATGTAGAAAGGGAGCAAAGTCAAAAGAGGAGCAGGAATCAGTAAAGCAAAGTTTATGAATCCGTTCCTACTGCTACCATCAAAGGTGCCAAGTAAAATCAGTAAATTTTGATGCTTAAAACAGGTGTAGAGCTCCCAGAAATACTTGTGCTCTCACCACCTGATAGAAAAATTTGGTGTGAAATCTCTCCCAAAAATTACTTTAATGACTAATTATACATAAAGGTGCATATGCACCTTATTAAGTTATTCTTACCCCAGGCTATTCCAGGCTTTCTTATCCTAGGCTATATCTGAAAAAAGTTTGCCCGTGATTTCTCATTAGGAAGTCCTCAGCACTGATGTTTTCGTATCTAGAGAAGCCTTTAACTACAAAATGACTTTTCAATATCTAATACATCCACTAACTTAACACTGTATTGGATCCACGGTTTTAATCTGGCAGTGCCCCTCTAATTGGCTTATCACTAATTTAAGTTGGTCCTTAAACTATCACAGTGTGTCTCCTCTATAT
This sequence comes from Cettia cetti, assembly GCA_013401135.1. Lineage (NCBI taxonomy): Eukaryota > Metazoa > Chordata > Aves > Passeriformes > Sylviidae > Cettia > Cettia cetti. The sequence continues at coordinate 8,927 of VZUI01090306.1, forward strand.
TGTTGGAGCTTCACTTGTTTATGTAGCACATTTTCCAGCAATTCATTAGATTTTGCTGCACTGCTATTTCTTTTCATATCTCACTTTTACTAGAACACTGATTTTCAACATAGCCTGTAAAAATTTCACTAAGAAAAAAGTAATTTTTACACTGCGTTACATGGGTGACTCCCCAGGTATCTATTATACTTGGTCAGGTCTTTGACACTTACTGTATACCAGCAAAGTAATCCCAGTCTCCTAGGTAATTAGTTCATACCAGTGAATCAAAGTCCCCTAATTACTTCTATTCCCTGAATTCACAAGAAGAGCATATGTAGGGGATGTGCATGTGTATGCGTGTTTGTTTTGGGGAATATGGGCTTGTGCATGCATGAAAGAAAGAGGGGAAAAATCCTGCCAACCCCAACATCGTTCTTAGTATCATGTGATTGGTCCCATTTTGCTCTATCCATCTTGCCTTATTGGAAGCTCTCTAATTGACAAATGAGGACTTTATCAAGCTTGGCAGGAGTCATTATGTCTGTGATTTTCCTTGAAATGTATCTGTCATGCAGCTCAAAATTAAATTGCCAGTTTTGGGCCTAACCAGAGAAGGAGCAGTGACCTAAAGCACTAATGAATGATTAATGCAGTTTATAGACAGAATAGCGTTTTTTCTGTCTTATGTGCTCTTTGTGTATAATCTCCAGTGGTTCAGCTTCAGATGGATCTAATGAAAAAGGACTGGATGTTTTCCACCTTTTCTTCTGAGCACGCTGTACAATTTATCCACTGACAAAATCCGCTAATGAAATGTCACCTTGGACAGCTTGGTAAAGGATTGATGGGCTGAAAGTTTTGTACTTTATTTAACTTTTGCAGGAAAAAAGAATAAGTCCTCCAAACTCTGTATGATATAGAGATTCATTATGGTTTTGTACTCCAGAGAAGTAGCTGCACTGGAATGGAAAAGGCAGCTGTGGCAAAGATGTGGGAATAATGTAAAATAAATAATTACTTAAAAGCTAGGTGTATTGCCTCATTGCACTCAAAGATATAAATTATAGTTGAACGGCATAAATTTTAAGACTTCTTTCTTCAGTATTATCTCTGCTTATTAAAAAAAGTCACCCATTCCCTTTATTTAATTGAAATATAATTAAAAACCAAAAACAACTAGAATATAATTTTTCTCCCTAAACACCATTGTTTTAGACATCTTCAACTTGGGGCTTCATCAGATTTCCACAAGACCAATGAATGAGTCATTACAATCTGACTTAAAAGCAGATTATTATTCTGACTTTTCCTGAGAATGAAAAAAAACCCAAACCAAACCAGAAACATTATACAAATACTAAATACTTGCAATTGTTAAGTAAGAGTTCCACCTGCTTACTTGCTCCCAACTCATAAGGATACGGGTATGAGAACAGGAAGGGTCAGAAAAATTGCAGGGTGAGATAAACAGTGAAAGGGAAGGGAAGGGAAGTTCAGAGAAGTTCAGGGAAGTTCAGGGAAGGGAAGTTCAGAGAAGGGAAGTTCAGGGAAGGGAAGTTCAGGGAAGTTCAGGGAAGTTCAAGGAAGGGAAGTACAGGGAAGGGAAGTTCAGGGAAGGGAAGTTCAGGGAAGGGAAGGTTCCGGGAAGGGAAGGTTTCGGGAAGGGAAGGTAAAGTTCCGGGAAGGGAAGGGAAGGTTCCGGGAAGGGAAGGGAAGG
>VZUI01090325.1:0-25478 GCA_013401135.1 Cettia cetti
ATAGATAGATAGATAGATAGATAGATAGATAGATAGATAGATAGATAGATAGATAGATAGATAGATAGATAGATTAGATAGATAGATTAGATAGATATGTGATGCCCATGTTTTAGTGAGATGTGAGAGAAATTCTAACAGTCACAGTGCAGAATTTCTAAGAGTAAATATAAAGGAAAAATGAACACAATTATTTTGATGAGAAAAACAAATTATATGAAATTATCTGGTTTTGCCCTATAATGTATAAAACATAAACCGTGTGAATTCAAGGATGATGGTACACAACAGCCTCTCCTAACTCAAAGCTATGTTTATCTGAAATGTCACATATAACAGTCAAAAGTAAAACACATTGCCATAATTTGTGCTTCTTAGCTGTGTGCAAAAATGAAAAGTTCCTGACAATATTCATGTTTGCCTACAGGCATTATATATGAGATTCTCTTCACCCTCAGGTTCTACCTGATAATTAGTCTCGAAGGCTTTATCTGATAGTTTTAGCTACCTCATTTTTCAGTTCTGACTCCCATTGCCTCCTGTAGAAGCTTAGGAGAATTTAATTTTCTGACTGATTTTTTCAAGGACTTGCTTCCATCTTGCCTCATCTAAAGTTCCCAAGTACTCATCATTCAATTTATGATGCTTGTGGGGGAAACAGTGGGTCCTTTAGTTTTGACCTGACTGTGCTGATTCCCTTATCATTCATGTGCACTAAATCCAAGCAAACATATTTTAAAATAAGCATCAGATTTATTATTTTTGAGCTTCTGTAAATACTTGTACTGATTTTTTTCTACTGGATAAACACACAGAAATGTCAGGAATATAAAAATTCATATATTCATCAATATGAAGAAACTACTGCTATTAAGCCTGGGCACTCCAATTATTGTTAGATAAAATGCTCAGATGGATAAAGCAAATCAGCTAAGGCTTGTACAGACTCTTGTGTCTAGGAACAAGATATCCATAGTCGTATTCCTGGTCTTTTTGTTTACTTCTTAGGGGATAGTTTTAAATGTTGCTTTCATTGAAACAAATAATTACAAAGGCCAGAATGGTAACTTGTAGATGGCATTGCCCAGTTCCCTCCTAGTCTCCGATCCCCTCCTCCAGTCAGGGAGAATCAGATAGAGTTGAGGGGTTTATGCAGCTGGGTTACACTCAGGTCATGGATTCAATCCCTATACAGGCTTTTTACTTACGAGTAGGACTTGATGATCCCTATAGATCCCTCCCATTTCAGAATATTCTATGATGTTTCTGTGATGCTTCAAGGGGTTTTGAATAGCTTCAAAGACGGAGATTTCACACCCTCTATGTATAGCCTCTTCCAGTACTTCACCATTCTCACAGTAAAATACACTTTCCTCATGATTAAATGCAATTTCCTATATTTCAATATGTCTATTGTCCCTTGTCATGTCATTGTGCACTAAATTTACTCCATCTTCTTCTCCCCATCAAGTATTTCCACAGATGGATAAAATTCCTGCATCTTTTCTTCTCCAGCCAGAGGAGTCCCAGCTCTCTCAGTCTTTCTGCACACAAGAGAAGTTCCAGTCCCTTCATCATCTTTGCAGCCCTTCACTGGAGCAGCTCAGGTGAGCACACACCTGCCCTGCACTGGGGAGCCCAGAACAGGACACAGCACTCCAGGTGCTGATTCCCTAATCACAGGGGAGGATTGCCTGCTCTGACCTTCTGGCAAGGTTTTCACTGTGGTGTTGGGAATGGCGTCCAGGTAAGTAGGTTGTGATGCTAAGGTAGAGATGCAGCCAGAATAATTTCCCATTAAAAAATTTAGCCTTGATTTAGGTGCACACAGCTTTATAGAGTCTTTTAAAAGAAAATATTTGGATTAAAAGTTGTATAAGGGAGAAACAGAAAGTGGTACCTAATTTGCAAAATCTTTGAGTTAGAAAGGGCAGCAGAATTCTCAAAAAGAATGAGGCAGAGGAACAGGGGAGATTTGTGAAGAAAATAATTACCCATGAATTATAGAATGATTATTAACCTTTATTTTCCCTATAAAATAGATTCTTTTAAAATACCTTACTCATCTGCTGAATATTTGGTAGCTGGTAGACTTCTTTTCCTGTTACTGCACTTCACATAGATGAATGCCTCTTTTTATCACTGATAATAATTTCCTGTATCAGTAATATCGTAAGTTGGGGTGCTTAAAAAAGAGAACCCTCTTTACTCTTATAATTATCAGTATTAGATAGAATACTAATTTCATTTTCTTAATCCTTCTAATTTTATAATCAGAGAGTATACAAATTCTTCTGTGTGCTTCGGTCTCATATATATTTATTGATAATAGAGCCACTAGACACCTATTTTCACTGGTTTCTAGAGTGATGAAAATTTTCTGAGGAATACCTTATTAATATGTGATAAATGCAAAATATTAGTGATATATCAGAATTCAAAATAAGATCTTTCTCTTTCAGGGTAGGATTTTCTTACTTGTTTGGTTTTTTTGTTTTGTGGTTTGGTTGTTTGGTTTTGGGTTTTGTTTTGTTCTGGGCTTTTTGTGGGCTTTTTTTTGTTGGTTGTTTTGGTGGTTGTTCTATTTTTTGTTTGGTTTGTTTTTGTTTTTTTTTTTTTGTTTTGGGGGTTTTTGTGTGTTTTCGGTTTTTGTCTTTGTTTTGGCTTTTTTTTTTTTTTTTTAATTTGTCACTTTAAAGTAAATGTATTATAATGCAAAAATAACACCATGATGAATTACCAAAAGAATGAAGAGTTGTTTTACCTTGCTTCCATGTGGCAAGTCTAACCAATTTCACACTGACAACACTGTGAGAGTCCACAAGTTTAATTCTGGGGGAATTTCCTTTTCTTTTCATACATGTGAAAAGAAAACAGATGCTAATTTTATATTTACTGCGCCTTCCTGATCAAGAAAACCCATCTTTCAAAAGAGCTGGGGTTGCTCACTATTTATGGGGACAGTTGCCTTTTAAAGAAGCAAGGAATGAAGCATCTGAGGAATGTATGTGTCCTGCCAGGAGCACAGTGGGATAAATGTCTTCCATTTGGGATAAGATGTACTGACAGCTCAGTAGGAACAGCTGAAATTAACTGTGCATTTGGAGGTTTCATACTGACCTGAATCACTTGTATGTGTCTTATAATTTGAATAAATCTTGCTTTTTCTGCAGGGCAGTAAAAGGAACTATGTTGCCTACCTCTTAATTATAATTTTTGCCACAAAGAGCAATTGCAGTTTTTGAAAAGGAAAAGGCTAAAAAATGTTGCAAAAGTCATTTGTTGTGTATTTTATTTTAAAAAATTAAAAGGATGAAGAAAACAGTGATATAGATAAAAGTGGACATTAATTACCTCTCTGCCTTTGTTTCAACTCAGCCAGGAGGCAAACTAAGGAGCTGGCAGCAGAGCTGTGGTGAGCAGCCAACTAGTCCTGAGTAGTGCATCAAAAGAAAGGAAGAATAGTAAGTGTCAAAGATTGTCAATATATATAAAGGACTAAATGTTTCACCAGAAAGTTTTATGCTGATTAACCACAGGTAGAATGTCATCCCTTTGTGCTTGCAAAAAAATGAACTAAAGAGGTCAAGATTTGAGAGAAACATCAGTCCTACATATCATAAATCTTTTGTAACCATTTCTCAATCCAACATGTGTTTCTAACTTACATCAATTTTCTGTATTTCCTTAAATGCATTAGAACACAAAAAAAAGCCCATCAGGGCTGTGGATGTTTCTTTTCTGTTTAGAGTTGACAATTACAGTGGTTTGCAATGTTTTTGAAAAGTGTTCCAGTCCACACTCTGGCTCAGTTGCTGGCATGTTCATGAAACATTCACAGAAACTATAAGCATCCTACAAATGCTGCCTTTTCTTTCAAGCTATACAAATTATAGACTGATACACCATCAAGCCATTGTAGCAGAAAACAGCGTCACTCAAACTTTTAATTGCAAAAGTGTAGGATACACGTCGAGCCTCTAGAACTAAAGATTGCTTATCTATTTATTAAATGGTTTAGGGGTGAGAATTAATGATATCTGTACTCATGGAAATGCATTTCATAGAAAGACTACAGAAAAAGTAGTAGATTTGGACTAAAATAATTGTAAAATAATCAATCTTTTGGTACTTGTGTGCCATACCCTAGTACCACAGATTGCTGCTTATGTGCTTGGGAAACTGATACTAGAAAGAAGAAAGGAAAGAAATTAAAAGCTTTCAAGAAAAACATAAAATAGGCCAAAGTAAGATTTTATTTCAAACAGAATACTGAAATCTGAAGGTTCAATTAAGATTAAAAGAAGGATTGTACATTTTTCCCTTTAAAATATGATTTCTGTGGACATATTTTATTTCTGGAGAGTGAATTATACTTCTATATGATTTTAAGATAGAGAGGGCTTCAGGGTTTTTTTTTTTCAAAATATCATATCACATGACAGTATCAAATATTTTCAGAAGATGAGAAGAAAGAGAAAATCACATGCTTTTTCTTTAGGTATGCTGGCTACCAGGTTGCCAAGAAGGCCAGTGATATCCTGACCTCCATCAGAAAGGGTATAGTCAGTATTGATGAGGTTACCTTTCAGTTTCTGTGTTCAGTTCTGTCCCCTTCTTGCAAATAAATATTGAGGTGCTGGAGTGTGTCCAGAGAAAGGCAACAGAGCTGGTAAAGGGTCTGGAGCACAAGTGTGTTGGGGACCAGTTAGGGAAACAGAGGTTGTCTCAGGGGAGACGTCATCATTCTCTACAACTACGTGAAAGGAGATGGAATAAGGGAAAATTCCCTCAAGTTGCACTAGGAAAGATGTAGATTGGATATTGGAAATTACTTCTGCACTGAAAGAGAGGTCAGGCATTGCTATAGGTTGCTCGGGTAAGTGGTGAAATCACCTTGAAGTTTTCAAAAGGATTTGGGAATATGACATTGTGGTGACCACGGAGGTGCTGCGTTAATGGTTGGAATCAATCCTTTCCAGCCTTAGTGGTTTTTTTATGAGTGTGTGATTCCATAAATCTGGAGAAAGTAAATGTTGGTGTTGTAAATGAGAGATTTAATAAAAAATGTAAACATGACAGAATTGAGTTTTTTAATACTTCTTCCTCCCCTTCCACTCTTGCTGCACAGGTAAATCTACACTAAATCTGCTGACATTTTCACCCTTGAATTCAGCAACAAGTTGAGGTTGAGGTCAGTGACATGGAGAAAGCCCAGTCTCTCACTGGAATATGTGCTGACAGCCTGTAAGTATATGAATTTTTATTATTTCTGCATAGAGTTTCTGCCTCCCTCTTAATCTTTTAAATACATTCTCCTTTACTGATTCCTTTAAGAACAAATGCACAGATACGGAGTTATTGTTTGTTGCTTCGAGTCAGCTCTTAACAGGGCTGTTAGATGCTAGGTAGCACAAGTTAGGAGATGCCACCAATAAAACAAACATTAACAGGTCATTTGTAGCATGGAGTGGATGAAAGAGGGATATTTTTAATTGGATTTTGCAATTGTTTCTCAATTATTACCAATTAGTCTCAAATCCATCTCTTCAGTACAGATGTAGTAATTTTTTTGGATTCACAAGGTTGCAGAAGCTCAGATACAATGTGTTCTGCTTTTTTTTTTAATTAGATGCAAGAACTCATATATCCTATATCTTATTTCAGTCTGCTTCCTCTGGATTTTTATTGCCTCTGTAAGGAATTATGTTAGGAAAGGGGTACCAGCCAGAGTCAGTCTGGTTCCAAAATTTGTATAGACAGCTTGGTGACATCTCTTCCTCCCTGCTTTTTTTCCTTCTAGCCTCATCAACTCAGGCCTCTTTTTCCACGATTGTCAGGTGTTATCCATTCCTTCTGATGGCCTTTTTCCCTGGAGTTCTTAGGTTTGTAGTAATTATTTTAGTTTTTCTAGAGCGCCTTCTTTTTTTGCTTTTATTCAAATTGAGCTATTCTCTTTCTTTCAATCTGCCTATGTCTACTAAGATACATTGAGAGTAAAAGTGACAGCTTTCCTTATTCTAAGACTTTTGAAGCTACCACATGTACCAAAAGAGAAAGAAAGTTTTGTATATTTGCATTAACAAATTTAAAATGAAATGTCAATTTTTCCTTTCTGAGAAAGAAATAATCTTTCAAAGCAGAACTGCAACTTCTAGTGTCTGCTCAAAATTTAGTACTCTTACAGAAAAAATTGTCAGATTTTTTAAACTGAAACAACTTTTTCTCACACAGACTGACTTTGAGTTAGACTGAACTGTATTAGCTGTGGAGGGGGACTGAATAGTAATGGCACCTTGCACAAACACAAAAGTCACAACACCTTGACATTACTAGCATATGAGTGAAAAAAAATTCACATGACTTTAAAAAAAGATATTCTCTCTGTCAGAAATAACAACTAAGCTAACATGACATAAATTCTCAACCAAATTAAAATATGTTAACCTTCAAAATCATCAAAACCATAAAACCCAATAAAAAAAAATGCAATTGCAAGGTAGAAGAAGTCTGTAAACAAAAAACCCCAAATTACTAAATTTACATTCTAAATTTCACATAAAGAAATATGTAAAGACTAGTCACACAAACTTAAAATGTATCCAGGTATAATTCTCCAGCTTATCTAGTAAACTGCTTCATTTACTTAAATAGATAACGTGAGATTTTTCATGGATAAGAAATGCAGCATGGTTCACTTACATTGCTAACTTTTCTCTGATTTTTATGTTTATTTATAACTTTAAAATATATTTTAGTATAGCACAGTGTAAAGCTATTTGATAATTGGTATAGAATTTTCTTAAGAGGCATAAACTACTCATGTAAAATTATGCTAAATCATACAAATGATAGGAGATAGTATCACTGTAACTCAGCTTCCTAAAAATAAAGTTGGAAAGATGAAAGAAATTTATTTATTTTCTTTTATGGTGCATTACCGTACAAGAACAAGATGCAGAAGCTGTCATCAGATATATATAACCTTTTTAAAGGGTAAGAAGATCTGCTGCAGTATAATATTTTATGAATCCCAAGTAACACCACCCCAGGTGTGCAATATCAGATGCACACTGGGTTTTTCTTTGCTTGGACTACTGACAAGACCTGCTACAAAATGTGAAGAAAAAAGAATGGAATCCATTACCTGTGAAAAAGTGGCATGCTTACAAGGGATACTTAACAGTACATACAAGACTAAGTGAGAAAAAAATTACCATACATAAAGTGGGTTTTATCTCTTTATATGCTAAATAGGCATTTGACATTTTCACTAAAACAGGCTTGCAGTCACTAGTTACAATCATTAAGGATAGATTCCTGCTTTCCTCACCTTTTGTGTTTAAAGTTTCCATGCCTGCACAACTTGAACTTCAGAGAATTAATTTCTTTTCTAGCTTACACTGATACCTTTATACTTGTTGGCTGTAGTGCAGTGAGCACCCTCCACAGAATAGATAACTCAAGAATTGTATAACCATTGTCAATTCAGTAGTGTTTCTGGATGAAACTTCAGTGAATGACTAGGGAAGCTAATTCCTCCCATCCTTGAAGCACAGAAAAATAGTAGATACAGGCTACAGAATCATAATTACTTGGAAGACGTATGGCCATCCTTTCACCCTAACAGTTATTGCTTAGATATGACAATACCCCTATTAGCCGTGTCATTACCTCAGAAAGAAAAATAGTGTAGCATGTGTGTATAAATATCCTGTTTATAGAATGCTAAGGATACTTTTTTTTACTTAAAAATAGGGAAGCCATGTTTGAGAAGTCCACAGAACATGTGATTTTACTGTTTGCTTCGTGTGTTCCCTAGTTCAGAAGAGTAAACAAGAATTTTGGAGATATAAAGATGTGAAAGAGCCTTCAAGAGGAGAGTTTATAATTATCTTGTTTACCCTCTAGGGAATGCATTTAAATGAAGCACAAATTAGAGTTTGGAGTTTTCTTATTATCTGTTTAAGAAGTAACTTTTGTTGTTGCTGTCTCTGTGGTATCTCATAGTATTTGCTTCTGGAAACTACCATTTTATGTCACAAAATACTGAATAAGACAAAGACTCGGCCAGAAAATTAAAAAAATGTATGCATGAGTTACAAGGAAAGATTAACACACAAAAAATAGCAAAATATAAAATAAGGAAATATCAGACTAAATTGAAGACAAAAAACCTGTTTACTTGTGGATAAAGAAAAAGCAAAAACTGCTGTTCCATTTAGTGCTACTTGTAGATTTCCCCAAAACAGGTGTTTAATATTGCATTATTATTATGCATTTTGGTTGAAAAAAAGAGAGAGCACAAGAACTAACAAAAATCCTTTTATAATATAAGCATGAACCTACAAAGCAAAATTGAGATAAACTCATATCAGAGTTTTTCAGAAATATTAAAATTAAAAAACAAATAAACCAAGGGAAGGGAAAAATGTAATATGGTGTTCATAAAAATCCTATGGAATTATATTTTCATTCTGCAGTAACTATGAGCAAGTTAAAATAGTGTAAGCAATGAAACCTCATTCAAGTTTCAACTTCTTTACCAATTCATTTCTACTGTTTATAAAGTATTTCTTCAATGTCTTTTCTTTCTTTGCAGAAAACATTATATTTGATTTGAGGTTCTCTGTTAATTTCTAAAATGAGCAAGGCTGGATTAATTCAGCTTTGCTTAGGAAAGACAAAAGTTAAATTCTGTAGGAAGATACCCCTGTTCCTCCACCATGTATTCATGCCTCCTCTCATATCAAAATATGCCTCCTATCAGCTTGTTCCAATTGAAACAGTAGCTTCATGCATCATCACTCATCCTTTCTACCTTTCTTCCCCTACTGAGTTGCCAAAGACTGTGATCATGCACTAGTAATTCAGAGCGAGTGTTATTTGCATGTTATCATGTGAAATTTCATGGAAATTTTACATCTTCCTTGTGCGAATTACAGTACTGTTAGTGCTAATATGCCTGTATAAGTAAGATCAATGAGCAGATAACACTTGTAGAGTTGCCAAGGTTCTCGGAAAGTTCATCTCAGAAATCAAAAATTAAAAAAATTAGCTTCTGTACTTAGGCCTGGGCATTTTTTTTCCTACCTTATTCCCATGTAACTCCCTGATACACAGGCTACACAGGCTACACAGGCTCCAACTCTGTCTTTGCTAGAATAACATAACTGGCACCAAGAATGAAAAAAAATACTAGTATAAGTCTTGCCTTGACCAAAGTAATTCTAAAAATAGTGTTATAAATTGTCATTCATGATTTTCTTGGAGCAAAACTGTCTGGAACTAAAATTGTCACACCTCTGGACTTTGTACAGCTTTTCTGAAATGTTCTGCCCTGATTCCCACAGTTACAGGCACTTCATGATTCATCTCAAGGCACTGAAATATGATGTTCTTGTTGAGTTAGTTGTAAGCAGACGTTGCCTTGCTTCCACGGTCTAATTTTTGACAAAGTGTGGAAATAATCTGGAGGGATCAAAAAAACCTGCCTACACTTCTCACTGAAGAGAAGTTGGGGATGCACTTGGATGTGGAACAATCCCTTGGTGCTGGTTGTAGGAATGAATGATAATCTTGGATGCTTGACATTAACTGATAAGCTTTAACATAAGCTTTAACAGACAAACGAATACAGAATCTGAATGATGTGCCATGATGGACAAAAATCAGTGTTTGCAGACGGTGCCATTACTAATGCTAAAGAAATATATTCTTTTGAGGTAGAATTGATGTTCAGGATCAGAATGTAGAAGTGTGAGAAGTGCACTCATTTATTTGTTCCAGATATTTCCGCAAAAATACAGTTTTATTTCCCCACTCTTATCTTTCTGATCTCATCATACAAAAAAAAAAAAAAAAAAAAAAAAAAAAAAAAAAAAATCAGAAAAACATAGTATTTTAACTTCAAAAAGTTCTAAAAGCCACTCAGACTTTTATTAAGTGCATCTCTCTTCTTGCTGAAAATTATGATCAGTCATATATGATCCAGTATTGTTAAGGAGGTTCAGATAACCACATTGCCTCAAATAGCAGACTTAAATTTTGAAGTACCCTTTTTAAGCTTTGTGTAATTTTGTGGATAATTAGTTTAGATGATGTGATTCTCTCAGACTAACCAACCAACCAACCAACCAACCAACCAACCAACCAACCAACCAACCAACCAACCAACCAACCAACCAAAAACAAACCTACAGTTTTCATGTGATTCATAAAGATTTCAATTTTGGAATGTAGCATTTAAATTTTGTAATGTGAAGGGTGGGTTGGTCTGTAAATATTTCATCTTGGGGTTGAAAAAGGTTGAGAAAAACTTTTGCTTTTGGTGTTATGTTTGTTTTGCTATCATAGGAGATAGCAGAATCCAGAAAGGCAAATAACTGATGAGTCCTTGGAAAGAGATTAGCAAGAACAGGTACTAAAATTAAAAGTTTGCTGATGAGGAAAAACTGTAAGTATAGTCTAGCACTGAGCAAAAGTGGGAAGCAGATAGGGATGAGAGGTAAGGAGCTGATCTGGAGATGGTAACTCATGAAGAAGGTTGAAGGTGACAGAGGAAGAAAGGTGTGTAACTGTTATTTCCATCACCAGATATCAGAGAATGGAATCTGTTATTGACTACCCTGTCAAGTAGCTTTAATCCCTATTATGCAGATAAGGCTTAATAGCTTCCAAATTTGAAAGAAAACAAAAATGCTTGGTATTGACAAGGAAAGAAACTGTATGTTCTGTCTCCTGCATTTATGCATTTGCATATACTTCCAGTATCTGCCCTGCATAGATATTCAAGGTTTCATTTGTGATTTCTAAGGCCAAACTCAAGCTGTGGTTAAAGGTCCCAAATTTTATTTGGAAGCTGTGGAATAAAAAGCAAGACCTTTTGGATATTAAATTTCAATTTTCTGTAGGGCATCATATAAATGTAATTTCAACCTACAAAGTATATAAGAAGTAAATATTATAAAATCAGCATATGACATTCACTGACACTCAAATGAGACTTTCAGAGCTTGATAAATGTCACTCTAACTGAACTCAGCCAATTATTGATTCTTTTTCTCTTGGATTCTGTGCACTTGATTATAGGAATTCACTGTTTGCTTTGCATGAGGTGGATTGAAAGGAACAGCTTTGGTATTGTTGAAGAAGGAAATCCAGTTGCAACTGGGCGCATGAAAAAACGGTGTATGAGTTGTATAGAAACATCTCAAAATGTCTCTTCTGAACTTCCATGTGATTCCACAAACTTCCATGCACCAAAGCCTTCTAACAAACACGCCCATGTATAAAAAGAAGTATAAAAATATGTATATATGCCTAAAAACATTTACATATGCATAGAATACCTGCCTGCTGCTTAGTCGTTTGATTATAATCAGATTCAAAACTGGCAATTTTCTAGTTTTTGGATTAATAGCTTAGATTTTTAGCTTTTCTGGGAGAAGAGGTCGAAGCATGGGTTCAGTAGGACAGAATACTCAAGTTTTCTCATTTATATATGTATCAGTCCTCTGCCACAAATAAAGATGTATATTGCATTTGGTGTTCTCCTGATTTAATTTGTTGGCACTATTGACTTTTTTACCTTATTTCCTTATTTAATAGTTTCTTCCCAACAGAATTCTGTGTTGAATACCTGCAACCTGCTGGGTCATTATGGTTAGACACAGGATTTGAATTATTATTTTGTGGTTTATTTTCTCCTTGGTTCTCATTTCTTAATAAAATAATTTCAGCACTGATTTGTGACAGAGGTCACACCCGTTATTAATGATTCCCAGGAGGAATGATCCTCTCTGGCCAATTTTATCCCTTTTATTACATCAGCAAACCATTCCAAAATTCACATAAGTTGTCCACACACAAAAGTCTATGAATTCTGTGGGTTTCTTATTACTGAATTACTCTGTTTCGGGATTTGAAATCTTTGTTCTATTTTCATACTGTAGACTTTCAGAAAGGATTGAGTGTTCATGCTGTGAGGTCAAAGGCCTCAAATGGGTTTCCTAATTAGGAGATCAATGACTATTGCATCTTTAACTAAAAATATTTTCTTATTTTAATGACAAAATGTTGAGGGAGAAATTGGACCTTTTTAGCACTCAATACAAACTTTGTAACATGAAATAAAACTAAATAAACAAATTTTTTTTTGTTCCAATTTAATCTGAAATACAGCAGCCCTTGTATTGCACAGTTCTAATATACACTCTTTTGTCAGTCCAATTTTTCCATTTTTTGTTCTGTAATTGTCTGTTGGCTTTATCACTTAGAAAAGAACTGAATTTTATACAGTGTGGAATGGGGCAAATGATTACCACAGACTTCTCAGAAAAATCTCTTTCAAATGCCTATCCACAGATTGAGGATTCACTCTTTCCTGCAATTTATGTTCTTAGGCCTATAAATGTTTTATGACCTCCCTCTATGAGCACTTGCAGGCACTCACAGCCAGAAGGAGGTAATGCAAAATTGATCTGTGTAATAAAACTGCTGAGCCAAGCAGACATCTCAGAATTACAGTGATTGTGCTTTGGTGATTCAGCTGCCCTTCGTGGAAATATTTGCAAAAAGTCTATCAGTAAAATGTGAATTTTCAGCACATTGTTATAACTTTTGTGGTTTTCAGTACCTTGCATGTGAGGTATCAGGACTGGGATATTATTGAGAAACTCTTTTTATAATGATGTTTTTCAGATTAAATTAGGCTCAAAGCCATTCCATCACCAAGCAGTGGGATAGATATAATGTCATGGTGACATTTTAAATTTTTGTAAGCTCTTCCACTTCCAGATACCAGATTAGCATTAATGAGATAGAGAGGTATAGTAGGTAAAAACTGAAAACTAATCTAACAAGGTTAGGCCTGATTATGTTGATTTTGAATATTATCTCATTTCTCTAATTAGAAAATGAACCAGATTAGCTTTACAGAATATCTTATTTAAGAATTCAAACCCCAAAATTCTGGAGTTAGGATTAGTAAACCCAAGTTTGTTTATGCATCTAATTTTCTATCTTCTAAATGTCCAGTGCTAAGGAACTTATACCATAAATTTCACTTGATGCCCTGTAAGATTTTTCTAAACAGCTTCCAATTACTAACACTAGTTACAAAATATGTATTGGTATGTAGAAAGTTACATATCCATTTCTGGAGTGCTATGTAAAATATTTTTACACAGACTTTAGTAGTAAGTTTATCCAAATAACCTCCCAACCTGTAACACAATTTATTACAAGCATAGATTCTATTATTTGAGTGCAATAGTAATTTTTTTCACTGAAAACTTAAAAAAATTCTATGGCCTACACTTAAGATTCTAAATTCATGTTTTGGGTGATATATATATATATATATATATTTAATTTAACCAACTGTATGCCGATAAAAATATATTTAAAAAAAGGAGTGGGCTTTGTGCAGCATTTTGTGCTATCTTATGAATCTTCTCTCACTCACATAAATCTTGATGTAGAAGTAGACTGCTGTGTGGAATGCTGACGAAGCCATAGGCTGCAGAAGAATTCTTAGACATTGAAGGTTTATGGCCTTGTTAACCATGAAGATTTCACTGCAGTGTTAAATCAGAATTTTATGAAAATGTTAACTTCACTGTTGCTAAAATCCTAATCTTAAAATCTCTGAAAGGCAGTAATATCAATTAAATTCTGAACTCCATTTTTGCAGAATGGAATCTTTGTGACATCAGTCCTAAAATGTTATCTTGTTTGTTAATTTTTGTGGTAACAAAAGGAACCTACTTCTGAAAGGTGTGTTAACATTAAGCAAATGTGACATCTCTATATTACTCAGTTTCCAAGCAAGATTTTACTGTGTAGAGTCTGGATTCAAAGGTCGCTGTTCTCAACATCTCAAAATTACCAACCTTTTTTTATTATTTTGTTAGTCACCTCTTTGTCCTTTCACCTGACTCATTGGGCCAAAATGAAATGCTTTGAGCTAAATCAGAATCACTCAACAAAGCCAAGTCAAAAGATGATCAAGTAAATTCTAAAGTAGTGATAGAGGTGTATGTAAGGCCATCAAGACAAAATACAGAGTCAAAAAGGATGTACAAGTTGGTAATTCATAGCAGACAGCAACAAATGCGTCAGTTTTCATATTTGCTTTGGTGCTTGTTCATGTTATCTACTGTAATAGTGCATTTTACTAAAGAGTAGATTCAGAAGAGTGTTGTCTCTTTTTTCTCCTTACAGTTTATGATATTTGTGTATTTAAAATTGATTGGTAAATTATTTTTTGTAGGGCTCTGAAAATGAGCTGATAAGATGAGCTGTGTATATAGACAAAAGCAAAAAAAAAGAGCTCCTTGACAGCCTTAGGTGAAAAAAACCCCAAATAAGTGCATTATGTTCACAAATCTTCTACATAATATGTGTGAACTTTTAAAATGTCACTTGCTTCCCACTATATTCCTCAGACAATCACACATATATATTACCTAGTCCAAACTAAATCAGTTCCTATTTCTGTCATTCATCTATTTTCAGAAAGTACCTAGCACTATAATAAGCCCCTGAGAAACTGATCTGCAAGTCTATCTGTTTTTCATGCTTCTGATATTTTTTTTCCACAAATAAATGAAGGTTTTCTTTATGGGCAAACCTTATAATGAGAGTTGACTGTGTTACACAGAGTCAATACACAATATGTTGTGTTATACAATGACAGTTTGTTCATATATGTAACTATAGATGAAGGTTTTTAATTTGGATAAAAAAAATTGAGGCATAAAATTTCAGAGTTCAGTATAAGTACTTATTTTTAAATAGTTGTTTTTACAGCTTGATGCACATAGTATAGAAAAAAAAACCAACCCTGGAATATACTCAAGTGTTGCTCACTTCCATATGATTTTCTCATTATCCCTGGAAAATATAGAAACTTAGACCTGGAGAATGCTCAGATTTACTGCAGATTTCAAACTTTTACAGACATAAGTGTTATTGCAGTTTGTCCTGTTGTAACAGCTGTCTCCTTTGAGAAGGAAAAATGCATGTATACATATATGTTTTTCATTTGTATGTGAATCCTTGTCAGTGGCCATTTTAAAGTAGAGTAGAAACTGAGAGGGTATTTCTGAAAGGAATGCTCTTCTTCATCATGTCTTAGTTTAAAGAGAACAACTACTTTTTTTTTTACAGGACCAACTTCTGCTTTCAGAGAATAAGGTTATTGGTATAAGCAGTCAAACATCTAAGTGGAGGCTCATGAGTGAAGTTTTTTTTTTACACATGTTTTGCATATTGGTACTGTTGTTCAGACTTCAAGTACTCTATCAATAATAGGCAAAACTTTAGAAGAGCACCTGGTTGTAGAAAAGATATATACATTCCCAAAAAGCATTTGAAGAATGCTGCAGCTTTTGGAGAGAGATGCAGTACCAAACTGCACAATAATAATTTGCAGGGTGGTAAATTAAATAGAGTTTGCAATCAAAGCAAGCTCTCAGCCTTTTCTCCTCTGTGACAATAACATAATTTTGTTTTTCACCAATGACAGATTCAAGACAAGAAGAATCTCAGATTAATTTACCGCTTAATTTCAAGGTTATTTTTCCTGTTTAGGCAGCTTTTAAGAGGTAGGGGTGCCTTTTTTCTCTGTGTGTTTTGTATAATAAACATATTTCAGCAGATAAGAAATCACTTGACATGTAAGCATTGTTCTGCAGGAAGTAAAATGCTGGTAATGTATTGATTTTTATATGCTTTGATGACTTTTTAATATAAAAGAAGACACAAGTAAGTTTTATAAATGGAAATTTTTAAAAAGTCATCCAAGAAAATCTCATCCTTGTGAAGAATTATGGATTTAGAACTGAATATATTAATAGTTGTATATTGATATTCAAGGAAAAAAAAAACTTTTTTTTTGCTATTTCTAAGCACTGAGTTAAGAAGAGTAAGGAATAGAATGGATGATTGAAGTATTTAAGAGAAATAACGGGTCTGGTTTCAATCTCAAAGACTACAGGGGACAAAGGAACCTGAGGATTTATTATTCAGCAATTGGTCACAAAAGGGAGGTAGCAGGATATGAATATTTCCTTTAGAAAATACACGTACTATGAATGTAGGGAAGAGTGGCACGCTTAGGTGTGCTATTTCCCAGGAGTTTGACAAAAAGCAGGCTTTATTTAGTGTTCAATTTGTTTAGGTTTAATCTAGCTTGTATGTACCTCATTACTTTTTGTTTAGAGAAATCTCTATACCTGAAAAAATTACAGGCATTTTGATTTTTAGGTGTGGGATTTTTCTCTTTATGAGACTTCCCCTAGTGCCGTGTTTCCAGAAATTTTGGATAAGGCAAGATGTGTAATTAGCTTAGCTGGACTGAAGTGAAACAAAGCCTATCAGATTGGATCTCTAAATTTCTCCTTTCTTGTTATAACTCTTATAATGCAAGAAGGATAATTTCTATTAGAACTGTAGCTACTGACTCTAAATTTCCTTCACATCTTTTCACCATTTCCTTATATAAATTAAATTATTGTGGTTTATCTATTAATTTCATTCTCTTTCACCTACAGTAATATATTTTATTAAAAAAAAAAGAAATTAAAAAAAAAATAAAAACCCACTAAGATCCTTGACTTCCAATACTCAAACATCCTGTATTTGAGGATCAATAGTTTTTTAGCATCAAGCTAAAAACATGATTAAGATGCTAAGAACATGATTAAGACTTACAAATAATCATTTTAAGATGAGGATAAAAAGCATTTTAGTAGGGAATACAATCATTAACCAAAGTCATGCCCAGTCAATTTTTATTCTTTATGCCAAGGATTCGAAATTCTTTGGTATCTCATGTCATCTGTAGAGCCTTTTCTCTTGCAAATTAAAACATTTGAAACTAGTATGAGGAACATGCTCATTTCATGGAGTTCTCTGAAGACAGCTCATCAGAACACCTTGAGACAAGACACTTATTTTTCCTACTAGCTATTTGAAGTTTTGATCTCTGAATCAAACACTATCAAACACTTGATCAGTCATATAAAGCCAGTGAGAACACTTTTTATTTGGTCTAAACCAAGTTACATTTATTTCTCGTCTAAACCAAATAATTAATTTTATTTCATAAATATCCAAATGCAGACTCTTTCTAATCTATTAAATTAGAGCCTATTTATTTGCCTGTACGCAGATGAAAGTCTTTTAATAAAGGAAAAAAACCCTGTATTCTTTGAAAAATAAACTGTGTAAATTGGTTTAGAAAAAAGTATTAACAAATATCTCAATATTTATTTTCTGAAATCATCTGAAGTGTTAAACTCCCCCTAGGACTTCCCTTTCTGCCTATAGCTTAAAAGTTCTAGTGCAACTTTGAGTAAAAAGTCTGGGTCCCTATGTCAGCTAAAATGTTTATAAAAGGCTAATCTAATACAGTTTACAACCAAGTTGTTTATAATTGTAGTTAAAAGAGTGTCATAAATTATAAAGGAAATTAAATAATGAATTATTTTAAGGATGAAATTGTAAATCTTTAACATATCTGTCTAGAAAATACTGATCGAGTGGATCTTTAATAAATTTTGTAGATAACCTTTCCTGCATAGAATGCATTTACCAGCTTGTGAAAGTGACATGTGAAGGACCAACTGTGTAATCACTGTGGAGAGGTGTAAGAAATAATTTTAAGCCTATTTAGCATTCTATTGCATAGCTTTCTGATTTGGTATTTTGTTCTTGACTGCTCCTTTATGTCAGGCTGTTAATTTTGTTGAGTTCTTTGAACTTTAAAACACACCATTAATGGAACACAGAGGATTTAGAAATTCTGCAGTAAGTCCTCAATGGACTGAAAAGAGAACTTCTAATTTTTCCCTATGACTGAAAGAATGCAGATCTTTAATTTTGTTTGTGTACTTGCTAATGGTGAAATTGCTATAGAGCAGTTGAAGAGAGACCAGAGTGTGTGTGTCTTTGCCTCTGTGTGTGTATGTAATTACTAGAGCTTCTTTATGAAGGAGATAAAGCAGTGCCCTCTGTAGATGACCTTTCTTTCCCTGCATTTTTAAATTAGACACTGTAACCAAATTTAGCTGGGAAAATCTATAGATGTCTGGGACAGGGTGGCTAGCAGCATGGCAGATAATTAGAGTCCAGAACACTAAAATTTGAGCTGGACTGCAACACTTGAGAAGAAAACAATAAGAAAGAAATTCCATGGAAGGCCAAAGCAGTGTTCTCAGAGAGCATAATTCATAGCTTCATAATGCTCTGAGGAGGTCCCTGGCAAAACCAGGATAAAGTATTTGTTCCCCATAAAGACAGCTACAGCTGTGCTGAAAATAGACTGCCCCTCACTCTTCTGTTTGTGCTGTGTATTTTTTTTAGGGTTGATATATGGAAATGAATCAGAAACCATTTTAAAACCCCATGCCCAAACTCTGATTGATTTGAAATAACTCTATGCAACAACAACTAAAATATATTGACTTGTTAATCACATATGTTAAAAACATATGTTACATATGTTGGAAAGGTGTAAAAAATGTATGTGTATTTCTTTTATTGCTGTATTTGGGGATGTGTAAAGTATATATTGCATAAATATATGCTTTTAAAATGTGAATTATATTACTTCATTTAAAGAAATATATCCTTACTATTACTGTTTTAATGAAATACTGAAAGAGTACCAGCCATTCTTTATAGAACCATTACTTACTCAGCACTGAGCTATTTGAATTTGAACCAAGAGTAGAAGTCATACCCTTGTGTAATTATGGCTGTTTGATTGATTATTGTTGCATTTTTAAATAAAAAAATATACATTGTAGAATATGGAAAAAATACTTTTAAGATTTGCCCTTTACAAAATTAAAGAATTAAAAATTAATCTGACTGAGAATCACATGACTGCAGAGAGTCATGTTGAGTTTTCATTTCACCTAGTAAAGTGCAATAGTTCTCCCTGAACTGTTCCCCTCCCATACTGAGAAATTAGATTTAATATTTTCATAATGCCTTGAGATGAAAAGCTAAATATTGCCAAGAATGTACGAACACAGATATTT
The DNA here is from genome assembly GCA_013401135.1 of Cettia cetti. Lineage (NCBI taxonomy): Eukaryota > Metazoa > Chordata > Aves > Passeriformes > Sylviidae > Cettia > Cettia cetti. Next base: position 19,056 of record VZUI01090325.1, read on the forward strand.
GGGTAATAGGCTCAAAACCTGGACAACCCTTGGAGAAAAAGTAATTAATATTTAGGTGAGTAATAAAAATAAATTTGCCTCTCAGAAAAAAATTCTCTATTTTTAAAGAAAACGTACATGTGAACAGCCGGCCGTGGATTTCTTCAATTTTCTAGGATGCTTGTAACACCAAGTGTGACCTTAGCTGAGGGCCCACCATCTCAGGATTAGACTCAAGACTTAGCACTCATTTCTGAAAGCATTCTTTATCATTCTATGTGTTTTAAAATTCAGATCCTTTTTCTCCTTTTCACTGATATCTAAAGCAGTAATTTTCTATACAAATTTCCAACTGCAGGAGAAAGAGAAAACAAGGCAGTTTCCCTCACAGACTAGAGAATTTTGGAGCCACTGAGTTGATCTGTCTGAAAAGGAGAATGCAACAACATAATTATTCTCTCCTGGTTTCTCTTTGCCTAGCTCACTAAATTCTTGAAGGAAATTCTTACAAGTTTGTTAGTGCTTTTATCCAAGCAAAATGCTGAGTAATGTCAATGAGACAAAGAAGTAAAAAAACAACAACAAAAAAAGGACCAGTGTAATAGTGTTTCTCCCATGACTCAGACAGTACATTTCTGCTTGGATATAAATAGAGCTGTGTTCTGTACAGATGGTAAAGTGCTATGAGTAATAATCCCTAGAAGAAGGTTATTTTCTTTAATTCAAGGCAGCATTATTTTCTGAGTGCATTAAGGCCTTAATTATTCCTTGTGCTGTGTGTGTATATATTGCTAACTATACACCATACTTAGAAAATAAGCTTCTGCTTTCAGATTTGTTTCTGCCAGCCCCAGGAAAAGTTTTGATGGAAATTTAAAAAAATTAACTGAAATACTAAGTTCCACTTTATAGCCCTTCATACAACTCATAGGGAAAACTCAACAATATTTGAGCTATTGTTTTCCAATTATTAAATTTGATTCAGACACGCATTGGTACTTTTGTGATTAATCTTATAGAAGATAAGTTTGTCTAAGTAAAAGTTTTATGTGATGCTTCTGTAAAGGCACAGCTAATTTTCAAGGATGCAGTGATTACAGTATATTATTAGGAACTTAATACCAAAACAACTGAAATTAATTTAAAAAAAATCCATCTGTTTCAATCTTTTATTTTTGAATGCAACATAATTGAAAATAATGCAAGGATGTCACTCAAATTTTGAGGAATAATATTTACATCTTGAGGCTCCACTCAAAATTTATTAATACATTGTTACTCATTGTTTGCTATCCCATCTAAATTGCTAAAGGAAAGCTGTTGAATATCTGAAATATCTCCTGACAGAGAACCACAGTATGACCTCTTTATAAAGGAAAATTATCCCATCCAAAATATCTCTTCTGAATAGAAATGTTGACCATGGTTTTAACATTTTGTAATGAGCTGACCACCTTTATTTGCTATTGATCTGCTATGGAAAAATGTGTTACCACTGACAAAAATAAAGCAGTCCAGCATTTGAAGTAGATTACAATAGAAAGGACATAGAAAATTAATGAGAAAAAATAATTTTATAAAGCTGTCTGATTTATTTTTATGAATCTTAGTTCTTTATTGTATGATAAAGACGACAATTTATTGTCACATATTTTGCTGCATTTTTGACGATTTCTTTATCTTTTAACTTGGATGTGACTGCTAAGTGAGAAAGTATAATGGTTCACTCAGCTCAGAGTTGTATTATTTAGTATGTATATGTTCAGACAGGTAAGATGATATCAGCTGGAATAAATCGCTTTTATTCTGGAATTAACATGCAGAGTAATTAAGAGTTTTAAAAGCCTAGGGGGTGGCGGAGATAAAGATCACTCAAGATCAGATTTTGTGAGAAATGTAGGAGTCATTTTCCATCTTTGTTTATATGCCTGCAGATGACCCATACAGATTTGCAGTCACATCTAAATTTATATTCAGAAACACTCTCTCTCCTTCACCTTCACCTTCTGGTTTTGAGTTTGCCCAGATCAGCAAACACCAGCTCCATAATTCAGAGGTATTAGGATTGCTGGCAGCCTCCATGTATCCTGGCTGCAAATCAAAACAAAAATTTTGAAAGAGGAAGGGAGAAAGGAAATTTTGCCTATATTTATATATTTAAGGTTTCAGAACCAGGTTGGATTATTTTGTTGTTCAATTTGCATTAGGGAATACATGTAGTTCTGAGGTTCTTGATACACCAAGGACCTTGATTTCCAATTATAAATGCTCTTCCTACTGCTTGATATTCTTAGATACGTCAAAATAGAAGTGTAAGAAACCTTTCAACAGCTCATATCTGTGTTTCAAATTCAGGTGAGTTTATTCCTGGATGGAAGATTGAAACAAATGTGCAGGGAAGAGGCATATGTGAATAATCCTTGCTATTCTCTCTCCCTCCTCATCTCTCTGTTAGACAGGTTGCAATACTTCACGAGTTTGATGAGGTATCATTAAAAAAAAAAAGTAGGCTTTTTATATTTTTATTTGCCTATTTGTTTTCCTTTGGTGGTGGTAATTAAAATAGATACTGCTTTTTCATCTGTACTTGTAAACATCCATTTCTGCTCATCTGCTGGTATACTGGCATATATATAATAATAATACTGAGGAAAAGTGTTTCAAAAAGTGGGCTATTGACTCTGGGAAACTTGAAGAAGTACTGAGATTTTCTGGTGCAGAGCTATTTCTAGGTGAAACTCATGTCGAACCTAAGTCAAGCTTTACAAAAAGAAGCCAGTAATCTTTTTGTGTGTGAGTGGGGAAAATAAAACTTCCAAATAATAAAGGTTTTTTTGTTGTTTGTTTGTTTGTTTCTTTTACATATAAGCAGAATGCACTTCAATAAAATATAACATAATTCATGCTACTTTGAAAAGTTTGGTGGTAAGTGTTAAGAGCTTAATTCTTGTGCCAGGTCCTTGTTGTCTAAAAGACTCATAACTGGAGCTACAACCCTTTTGATATGTTTGTTTGAACTACATTTTCTCCATCCAGGAAATAGCAATAACAACCCCTGAAGACACTGGGCAGTGCTTCTTTGAAGATTTGCATTCTTTTGTTTCTTTGGTTTTGGCATCAGGGAAATAGAAACATCATGAAGTTGCAAGTTTTTGTCAGGTTAGAAAGCTATTTGGGGAAAAATGATTTTAGAAAAAACATTGTTTACCCCAACAGAGATTCTATCCCACTTGCCAGCCTCCATGCTCATGCATACTTGTGGATTGCTATATTCATCCTGCAAACTTGTTAAGCACTGGAAAAAGAGAACCTGTTTATGATTTATTGCTTTTTTTTTTGCATGAAACCTTCAGTTGCTTTACTTAATAACAACTGTGTGTCTCTAGGAAAACAAAAACAAAAACAAAACCAAAAACAAAACAACACTCTACTTTAGAAATGTTCATCCAGAACTGTTATGTTCTGATCCTGCCATATCAGAGCCCCCTAAGTGTTGGCTCTGGGTTGATACAAAATGGAGAGTACAGGGCTCGTACTTTTCACAAAAAACTTATCTTAAAAGCTACTAGGCCCACATGTTTTCCTTTCAGACACTGCAGAGTGCCAGCAGGACTCTGAAAGCATCTGTGTGTGTGTATATATATCTGTGTGCATATGTGAATTTTATATGGGACATCTTTCCCTCTCTCTGCAACTCAAGAGACTTTGTTTTCAGATTGGTTTTTTTTCAAGTTTGATGTATAGGAAGTTTTAGGAGGGGATTGGAATCCTATATTGGCCAGGGGATTTAAATCTTATCCAAACTGGTGTTTCAATCCCTTTTTAGAATCTGATGGCTCTGAGCCAAAAAACTACTGTGTAGGTGTCCCTGCAGCTAATGCCTCTGTGAAGGATGTTTGGCCTTGGTTTGTTGTGGGTTCTCAAGTTCAGAGTGGTAGCAAGAAGGCCACAAGGAGGACACAGAATGGTACAACTTGGGAAATGTCCGTGTCTCTCTGTTATAAAAAAACCCCAACATATGAGGGTTAATGTGGAGCTAGAGTGATATAGACAAAGACTTAAATTGATGAGGTGCAGATGTAAACTGATAAAGGGGTTTGATGCACCATAGTATTGAAATGTATCTAAATTCAATATTGTTAAACATTCCTAAAGATCAGATGAATTATACATAAAGTACATGGATTATATGTCCAAGGCAAACAGTGGTGACATTTCTATCTGTCACTTAGTATGACAAGGTTAGCATGTTTTATTCAGAAGTTTTAAAAAGTAAAAGATTTGTATGAATTACTTTTTCACTGGACTGCTATGTAAAACATAAAGTAACACAAGCTATGATGTGAAGTCAAATTTTACATTAAATAAATTAGCACAAAAATATGACTATTTCTAATGTCTCTTAAAATTCATCAGACATTTTATTGGCATTTGGAGACCAAAAAATCAAACGTTTAAAATCAGTGAAGGAAAAAGAAACAAAGCAGTACTCTCCTGCCGCAAAAATATTGTATAAGACGCATAAGGTAAAAAAACCAAATTGCCTTGGTAATAGAGACCATGGTCTCATATAACTTAAAAGACCTATATGATGGAAGGTAAATTTGAAATATTTAGCATGAAGAGAATTTTCTCAATTATAAGAAAGTTAAAAATGAGGAAAAAAATCCTCCTCCTGTGATCATACCTTGGAACCTAATGAAAGAGTTTAGGGTTCAAATTCAAGAGTCCTCTTGATTTTGAAACAGTCTTGGATCATCTTTGCTTAATATCACCCGTTGAACTGGAACATAAAATTAACCATTCAGTGAACAAGAGAACAGAAAAACAGGAATAACTTTCTGCATGTGTGGTTGTGAAACTGCAAAGGATTGGTAAAATTGGGTCCAATACCTGCTCTGGATAGCAGAAGTGGGTAATGAGTTTCCCATATTCCAGATAAATGCCTCAGTGTGTGACATTCTCTGCCCTGAGGTGAAAGATTCTGATATGATACTATCAGCTTCCTCTGCTATCAAGCAGTTCTAACAGGAGTCAAACAGGGCAGGTTGTAGCATGATGGCTACAAGATTGATTTTGTAATCTGAAGCAGGATATTTTCTGGCCTCAAGAATGCATCTGGAGGATTTTTATTGTAACAACACTTTTAACACCATTTCTGGTTTCTATATGTAGTCTTTATGGGTTACTCAAATCTAAGAGTGTCTAAGAGTGGCATTCCAGATCCTGCTAGCATTTTACAAGGAGCACACACAGAGTCCAGCAATAATAGAGATGACAGCCTGCTGACAGAGTACTTGTCCCTTTATGGTAGTTCAGAGAATAGTAAGAGACTTAATAATGAGCTATGCCATGTAATTCAGGATTTACTTATCTGATATTGTCTCTGACAGTGGCCAATTCCAGATATATTAGTGGAAAGCAGAGAGACTTTTTCCTTCATTAACTTCCATTCTGGTTACTTATCTTATTGGATATGTAAATTCTTATTTGGATTTTTTTCTCCTCAAAACCATTCTGTTGCAGGAAAGTTTGAATAAGAACTGTGTACTGTGTGAAAACAGTTATTATGTTTTATTATGAATTATGATTTTTTTATTATAATTTGCTTAAATTTTTGAAGTGGATGATAAATTGTATTTATGAACAAGAATTGCAGCTGCACTTTGTCAATTTTTAAACTAAAAATAATTTCCAACTATATTCACAAAGGAGACCAGTTCAAGACTCAAGTAAATCAAACACTATTCATATCAGGTGTCTGTTATAGATTAGCGGCAATGAATTTTTCACCCCATCACATTTTTTTCTTCACAGATGAACATGTAAAAAGCAAGTAGATGCTCATACATGAGAGGTGGACTGAGAAAATGAGGCTGGGAAATTGTTCCACACTGTAGAGTAGAACAGACAGGTGGATGTGAAAGAAGGAGTAAGGAAAGCCCCTTGCCACAGCACCAGCCCTGTACCTTGGCAATGTCAGAAATCACATTTAAAGTTAACTACCATCTGACATGTTTTTCTTTAGATCTCCTGGCCATCAAATATTGTTCTGCAATGCACAGTAGTTGTTAGTCTCAAAAGCATTTTTTTTTCTTGAAGGTAGCCATACTACTAAAAACTACTAAAGTTGTTTTGACAAGTTTATGACATTTAGCAGCATAGTAAATGTCTACAACTTGGAGCACAAAAATCAGTACAATATAATTTCACATTGTTCTGCCCCATCTCAAATCTACTGAACTGTCAGGTTTTATTGAAACCTCTTTTTTGGTCTCCTAGCATTCACCATAATTGTTAAACACTTCAAATACTTTAACTTGTATGTTGTCCTAGGGTGACTTTATGCTGCTTATATCCTCAATCGTCCATTCTGTTTGTGCTGTATATTGAGTTCTGTACCTTTAAGACTGATTCTGAGAGTGAACCAGGGAAAGAAGACGC